>ML808712.1:138421-166951 GCA_009831015.1 Picea engelmannii | reverse complement strand
GGAAAACATATCCGAATATTTCAAATTAGCGGATTTGTGTCAAACCATGATTTTGGGATCAATGGAGGATGAGAGAATGTTTAGTGCACTATCATTTTTGAAGTCAAAGATGAGGAACAAGCTTGATAAACATATGGATATATTTTTAATATTATATGTAACAAAGTATGACATTACCACTTTTCCATATGAAAGAGCGCTAGCTCTTTGGCGATCTAATTGTGATAGAAGGGGAGAAAACATTATAACAAGTTTCTTTAATGAACTTGATACAAAACATAATTCTTTGGAGGCTCATAATCATAGTCCATCTGGAGAGGGTCTTGTTCATAACGAAGAAAATGAGCACCAAGATGAGAACTAGGAAATTGATATACTGTAAGATCTGATCTAATCCAATATATATGAGGGCCTAGGGGACACTTATTTCGGTATATGTGTTCCATTGGTGGTGCAAGAAATAGTGAATGGAATAGCACATATGATGTGATTCTTGTGATACGTTCTTCCTCTATTTTTGGAGTAGGTTGGAAATTCTTTATCATATCAAGATTACTATATGCCAATTTGAGGATGCATTTCAGGTAAAAAAAGGTTCTATAATTTCTATTTTGCATTTTTCATTGTAACTTTAGAGCCATATTTTATTGATGCAAGTTATTTTAGGATTGATGTTTTGATATTTAACTATTACATTGTCTCTTTATTGTATGTGATAGGAAATGAAGTTGGAATTTGATGAACATGGGACCTATCTCTTCACATAGATAGTGTCCTAGTATTAAAGGGTAGATACCTGATTTAACAAGAATAACGCTAAGAAAGAATGGGCTCATTCAAGTAGATGAAATTTCTTTGATGTCTTTCTCTAATATGTTGATAAATTTTAATGGTTTGTTTGTTTGTTTCATTTTGGAGCATTTTGTCAAGTTTGGAATTTTGTGTTTATTTTGGTTAAAAATGTGTTAGGCCCTTAAATGCTTCGATGAAAACAATTCCCTTTTCCATTCTTTTGTGGTTGTATCAAAGTGTGGAATGCCCCAACTCCTATGCCTCCTCTGAGGATATCGTGTAGTTATTGATGTTTTCCAATGGCCTTCCAACTGATCTGTAAGAATTGCACCTGCTGATAGCTAATTTATTTTCCTCTTTCAATATCAGACCATGTTTCTCTAAGGCATACCTCATCAATGATTTTTCAGGATAGTGGATAGGGATCTTAGATTTTCTTGGAGGCATTATTATAGTAGCCTTGACAATAGTTTTAGATTCCTTGTATCTATTTGCATTGAGACCATTTCTGACACTTTCCTCAGTGAGGGATTTATGAAGCTGACTATTCTTTATTTAACCGATTCTAAGAAATTTTTGGCCAAATAATAAGAACCTCTACTTTTGTGAAAAAATTAGTAACCATCCAAATTAAGTAGTAGCATTTGGAAAATGACTCAATTCCACCAATCCAAATTGCCAAATTCTCACTAAAGTACATGATTGAAATTTCTAATAAACATTGACTTTTTTTAATATAGAATGAATACCAGGCCTAAAATTCCATCAACAACCAACAGTATTTCTGTAGAATTTTAGAAATGAATCCCAAATTCTTATAAAGCTACAAGAAGACGCCCATATGATACTCTTTGAAGAATCCCAACAACTAGCACAATTGTTCTATGTTGAATTTATAAGTCACATTTTTAATGCCATAGAAGAATCCACAAAGTTAGAAAGAGTAATCATCAGTATGACCAAAAGGAAACTAGAACAATACACTATCATTTTCAACAAACAAAATTCTAACCCTTAACTAATAGATCTTCAAAAGGACATGCCAAAGATATCAGTCATGTTAAGTGTCATGTTAGTCTTCCACCCAAGTTCATCTTCAGATCTATGTTGCTGAAAGGACTGTCTCAAAAATGGCCCTTCATTTTGAGGGGTAAATCCTAGTTCCATATGGGGACTTTTACTCTTCAAATAATGCAAGAGAGTCTCAGATCTCATTGAAAAAAATTCATGGTCGTTTGTTGGGCATTTATAAAATTATCTTACCTATCTTATATTATATTATTTGATACTTCCTCTCACTTACTTCACTCTCCTAGAGCTTCAAATATTGCTCTCGTACCAAATGGTGCAATCGAGGATATGGCATGCCCAATTAGTGAACCTTCCCTCACTTTTAGACTATGCATAGTGCTCTGCAACACAAGTCAGAACAATAATTCACTACACAAACTCGTATGGTTCACACAAACATTCAGGAAACACAAAGAACCAGATTACAACTATAGGGGAATATGCTTATCATGATCACACTAAACATTCATAATTCTTGTATAGATTCAATTTATATCTCAACCCTTTATCCTGCCTCTATTGTATACTCTAACACTATGCTTAGAGTGGCTAACCAATCCTAATTTTTTCTATCATGTTTATTCCCATGTTTGTTGATTGTTTAGCTTCAATAAACTCTTCACATGCATCCATGACACTTCAATGTCATCACTCTTCATCTTCCTTTGGTGCCCTTGATCCTTAGTAGTTGCTTCATCTACCTTTTGTGATATTTCATCTTCTGATGGCGTGTTCTCAGTCATGAGCACTCATTGCATATCTCATGTGTTTCTTTCTAAGCTCATAATCACTTACATCATCCAACATACACTTCTCTACCTATTATATGCTTTTCTCTTTTTCACTTAAACTGTGCACTATAATTCTCTCTCATTGCACATGTGCTTCAAATTCTGTTGTGCCAATATTTTATTGCACACATTTTAATATCGTGTTTTCCTTCATCTCTTCTATGTTGGAAATATGGTAATACAGGTTGGCATTTATGGCATTTGCACTGATGTCAAATAGATGAGAGACATTGTTGTTGGTTGGCATTGAAATTGACAATAGATCTATGATGGTGATAATAGGCATTAATGACATTAACAGTATTGACTCTATTGCATAGTTCGGACAACATAGAGAGCGTTTTGGAGAGAGCTCATTCTGATTATGTGGATGTATCACAGACATATATTGAGTTGTTGTAAGTCACAGAAGATGCCTTGTAATCATGGGTAAGTGGCATCAACAAGACAGGTTCCAAAGAGAAGTTGAAGCTTATAAAAGAACGAGTACCAGAATTTTTGAGCCACACACATATCAAAATACTCTTGGTTCTAGAAAGATTGCAGGTTATCTTACTATGATGTATCATTTAATCTAGCTCAAGCCCTTTTCCAGGCAGGGAAAGAAAAAGATGTTGTTAATAAGTGTGAAAACTTGGAAAAGGATGGTATGTTGGACAATGAAGGTTTAAAAATGAATGCAATATCACTATGGAAATTAGGAAAGAATGTTTATATGTTTCCATGGTTCATAAAGAACTGACCATTTCAAAGGAGAATATCGAGGCTTCCACTCTTGGACTGGTGTGTAAATTAGTTTGTCAAATGTTGGGGCTACATGTAAATAGTTATTGCACGGTAACTCCAAGAAGAAATACAACAAAAGCATTAGATGAGGTTAAACAACAAGAATAGCTACATGAAGCAAAGTTGGCTGAAGATTGTGGCACAAGAGACAAATTGCTTGTGAAGTTAAAGAATAAGAAAAAATAAAATAGATCAAGCCAAAAAAAAAAAGCATCTATGTTGAAAAAAGATTCTTCCATGCCTTCTGCAGAGATAATGCCCAGATCACTTATTATGGAAGGTTCTTTCCCACCCAAAACTTTTACTGGTTCTATGTTGAATGGCATCTTTGCTGCTCCAAAACAAGTTAGTAAGGTCGTTAGAAATGGAGCTACAAGAACACACATGAATGAAGATACAACTCTTTTGGAAATTGTTGATAAAGGCTTCTCATTATCAGTTGATCAAGTTGCAGTTTCCCCATCATCATCTGAAGCAGTGATGTTGTCTTCTTATTCTCAAACATCTGTTCCTAATGGCACATAGTGACCTCAGGGAATTCTAGTTGCACATCTTCAGGAGAATCAGTTAGTTGTCAATGATAGTGCAGTTTCACATGATCACAATTTTTTTGTAACTTCCTCATATGTGTTTTTAAAAAAAAATTGATCCCTCTCACATCAACAAAAACTATCAACTGAACATTTCATTGTAAAACCATAAAATTTTTCTTATAGATTAACTGCAGTTTGTGAAAGTACTAAACACACTATGAATGCTTTTTGTTTTCAACCAATTATAACAAGAAGACAAAATAGTTATCAGCAGATATCTTCTACATTGTTTCTGAATCATTTTCATATTAGAATGAACCTTTCCTCCACTCAATACTTCATTACCTATTCCCTTGTAGTGGAGCACTGCCAATAATTTACATCCCACTTCATTTAAGTTGTCAAAGAAGAAACAATAGTTTCAATCTCGAGTATGTTTCTTCTACCTGGTTTCCAGTTTGAAATGCTGCAACAAAGTTGTACTTTTCTTCAAGTATGTATCCATAAACCCATAGGGTAGTCCCAAAGCTGCTTAAGACTGTACTATCTCAGTAAAAAATAATATTA
This sequence comes from Picea engelmannii, assembly GCA_009831015.1. Classification (NCBI taxonomy): domain Eukaryota; kingdom Viridiplantae; phylum Streptophyta; class Pinopsida; order Pinales; family Pinaceae; genus Picea; species Picea engelmannii. Next base: position 162,411 of record ML808712.1, on the reverse strand, counting down.
TGCATCGCAAAATGTACCAATACATGAATGGAATTTGAAGAAGTGTTTTCCTGCTTATTGCCCAGTTATAGTATTTCAACTAGGGAAAGAAATTCCCATCTCACGGGATCTATAAATAATGTCCATTAACAGTTCCCAGAGCCTTTACCGATTAGGATTACCGAATAGGATGTGGAGAGTAAAATCTCAACTTCCAATTTTTGTCTTTGAATTACTGCATAGCAAACAACCAGATACAAATTTCTCCACATCAGCTTACATTTGCAGCTAATACTAGCTTCAAAAATTAGCCAAGATTTTGATCACTCCAAAGTGTCCAACTTCAGAGCTATGAGCTTCCTAAATAAACTTTATTTGTAACTCTCCTTTTAAAACAAACATCGCTAAATTTATACCACAATCCTTCTTCAAGACTAAATTCTTTAAAGGATTCATTCCATGCATAAATCTACAGGTACTGCAAGACTTATACAGTTATACTATTGGCACAAAATCTATGTCAGCGATGTGATCAACATTTTTCACCATTTCATAGTTTGGCAAAATTGCAATATTTTCATCGGATTCTATCATGTATGAGGGCATGGGATTGACATTTAATTAAGAACACCATACAATCAATAAAACCAGTAAGGCTACTCCAAACATATTACCAAGTATTGAGCATTCCTATGCAAAGGTGTACATAGGTCCTAGGGTCACAGGCATATATAATAGAGAATAAAAAATCTGTCTACTATAAACAAAAATGTCCCCAAAATCTAAAACTGTAGATAATCTTTCATTACTGTGGCAATTGGTAAATCCATTCCTCTGTTCTTGCATGTACTTTTCAGGTTGGGAGACTGTTCAACCAAGTCGACATTTTTCCCGACTAGTCTAGCTTAATTTTCAAGTGTGAACTCTAACATAGCGTTTGAATACTACAATGAATTTCTATAGTGTTTATTCACTATTAGATAGGTATTGGGCCACGTGAATCTCACCAGTGACAGGTAGATCCCAACATACATGATCTATACAGTAGCATAGTGATCTGTACAATTTATTAACACTTTTGAGTTGATTTTCCACGCATATATAGTCTTGCTTTTAACCAACCGCTCTGTAACTTCAAATAGAAATCTCAACCAGCAACCAATATCATTGAATCTTTACATAATTTGTTTATCTTATTTCCACTACAAACTTAGAAGAAAAAATTCTATTTATATTTTGTTCTCATGTTAACTAAATCTACTTTCAATGTCGATATGCACACTAAATTTCACTGAGCATAACGTGGTCAGAGGTGGTTGGTGAATCAAAACATAGAATGCTTGACCACAACATGGAATTCTTGACTACAAAGTTAAAGGATACCCTCCAACTATCAATCTTCATATAAAATACATACTAAAAGTACAAAGAGTTGAGGCAAGCATTCACTGTAATAAAGCTTTAACGAACATAGACATATTCACACTATGAATTGAAAACCCTTGGAGGGAAAATTAGGGCATCAGATTCAATGCTCAATGTTGCCACATACAAAATTAAAGTGTGGGGCAATGCATTTAAAATTCATTCCTTGTAGATTATCTTAGAAATTCACATTGATTTCACTAAATCACTATGGACATTAGTTACATTGTAGAGATTCGGATTTGAATCTTGAAGTAGAATATGCTATGTCAACGCATAAGGGTAAAATCATTTGTATGGTGGATGTTGAAGGATAGGTCATGTTCAAATTTGAGCCTTTTCACGTAGTCTACAATAGAGATGGAATCGATGAACAATTCACAGGGCTTCTAGATATAAAGGAAATTGGCTCAGAACCTTTGAAGGAACACTAGAAAAATTGCAGACATATTATAGATAAAATAAACTTGCACAAGAATTTCATACACAGAACATAAAAAAAATTCCCTTAGAAAGCAATATTCCCCATTGCATTTGTGAGGGTCCTAGAAGAATCATTTCCCATTACACTAGATAAAAACAGGGGAAAATTCTAGTGCACTTGTTAAAGTGTTGATTGTATCAACATGCTAAACTCAAAATTAATGTTGGCTAGAGGCTTAGGGTACATAACATTCCACTCAAGTAATGGATAATTTTGCAGGAGCTCAATATTAAAAACTGGATGAAGACCAAGATAAACTGGGATATCAAGCTTGAAATCATATTCGCCTCATTTCTCAGTGATGGTGTACGCTCTGTATTTTAGTGGGTTTAGGTTGTGATGTTGGTCTTTAAATTGCTCCTTTTGGATGTGAAGTCAAACCTTATTCCCCTCCAACTAGAAATTTTCATGGAACACGGTGCTTGGCATGGAACTGCTTGTACTTATCAGTTGCCTACGTTAGAATGTCTTGAAATTGGTGTTGAACACTCTATATTTGTTCAATGAAGTGTGTTTCTTTATCGATTTCTTTTTGCGTAGATGCAAAAGTGCCTACAATTATGGACCTACAGAATGCATCAATGATTAACATTATGGGTTGATATTCATATCAGAATTCTAAAGCACTACATTGTGTGGAGTTGTGCTAAGCTATGTTGTAATTGTGCTAAATGAAAGCAAGTTTTCCATCCCAAATGTGAGTGTGCATATGATTGTACATGCACAATGGGTAAACAATAGTTTGGTTCACAATTTTTTCTTTCCCATCATTTTGCAGGTGAAAGACTATGGACATATCAATCCTTGTGTCTAACATGCTCTAGAGTGATTTCCAAAAATTGTTGATGAACTTAGGTTCATGGTATGACACAATGTATGTTGGGGCTCCAAAGTTGACCCATATGTGTGCAAAAAAATCTTTGTTATGTCTTTTGTAAAGTCAATTTTCTTGCAAGGTGCAAGTACTACCATCTTCGAGAACCTATCAATGAAAATATGCATTGCATCATGGTTTTTTCATGTTGTTGGTAGGCCTATTAGAAAAATCACAAATATAGACTCTCGTGGATTCCTGGGATTGAATAGAGATGTGTACAGTCCCTACTTCCTATTGGCCAGTTTTTATTGTGCAAGAACCAAAGGCCTTCGTGTATTTATCCATGTTTTCATAAGGGTGAGACCAATATAAGTGTTTCTACAAAACTATGAGAACCTTATGTATCTCAAAGTGACCTCTTGAATTGGGATAAGGTATTCCTATATTATCTTGTTGCATTTTCCCTTTCCAGTACACACAAATTTACATGGAAATACAAGTTGTTGCGTAGCTAGAAATTTCCACTAGATTACCTAGATTTGTGATCTGCATAGATGTATGAAAATGGTGGTTTTTTGTGTATTGATGCCACTAATCATGATATGATGTGAACATGTCCAAAATGACTAGCAATGTTCTCATTGGTGGTTTACTCTATTTTGTTGCACAGTTGGATAATTCACACATATGCTTGATTACTAGGTGAAACTACAGTAGCATGCAATCCATTTAAGTCATTCTCTGTTTTGCAACTTACTTTGTGTCAACACAATCTACAAAGGCTTATGGTTGGAATGAAAACAAATCTCCTTACCTAGTATGTATTATCAACATTTTTTGACATGTTAAACAATCACATAGAGATCATGATTGTAGTTTGAATAGTTGTTGATAACATCAATGAATGTTTTTGAATGGTATGTGATTGGGTGTCCATGGTGAATGTGAACAATGCCAAGTGCATACTAAGAGGTGTTGGTTTGATTCTCAAATTCCTGATGGAGATTAAGTAGGCTTAAGACTAGCATAGGGCACCTTAACTTCTTCAAATAATTTTTGTTACATGTGATCCCATTTGAAAATGAGTTTATTGGAATTCTCATGCAAGGTCTGATGCAAGGGATGTGTAACATCAAAGGAAACCCAAGAAACATCCCCTGTAAAATTGTGCCAAGTATATGAATCTTCATAACTTGTTGATGTTGGTTGGGGTAGGCCAATTGTGGATGTCCTATATTTTCTCTGGATCCACATGCACACTTGTTTAATCAATAATGAAGCCAAGGTATAGTATGTACTTCATGGAAAATGCTTATTTCTCTAAGTTATAAAGGAACTTATGTTGGTGCAAAGTTTGAAATACTTGCGCAATACATTGGAAGTGTTCATCTCATGTCCTATTGAAGATAATAACATCGTTGAGGTAGACCACAATGAATTTATCTATAAATGGGTGAAAAACATCATCCATCAACTGCATGGAGGTTTCCAGTGCCTTTGTTATGCCAAAGGGTATCACCAACCACTCAAATAGTTTAAATATTGCTTTGAATATAGTGTTCCAAACATATAAAGTGTTGGTTTAAAATTGATGGTAGTGAAACTTAAAGTCAATCTTGGTAAAAGATCTTGACTCCCTTCAATGTGTCTAGAAGGTCTTCAATATACAAGATTGGATATCTATCATTGACTATAATTTTGTTGAGGGAACAATAGTCATTGTAGAGGTGCTATGTAGCATCTTTCTTTATTGCAGGTGGAATGGGACTTCCACAAGACAAAGCACTTAGCTTGATGTGTCCTTTTAGTAGGATATCTTAAATCTAGCACTATTTTTTCTCTTTTTCTAGAATGGATTTGTAATATAGGTTGTTTTTTAACAATAAGTTTCCAAGTACCAAATATATGTGATGTTGGACTTGACAACTATAGAGGTACTCTTGTGGGTTCCTTGAATGTCATTCTATTCCTCCATAAATGTATTAAGTTTCTTTTGCTTCCCTAGTTGCATAACCAAGGAAACTTGCATTGGTGCAATAATCAAGTGAACAATTGTTGGTTGAATTGTTAACAAAATAAATTTCTACAGGTGAGCTTGCGACATTATTTAGCTGAAATTTAGGAGCCTTTCAATGTTAATTTTACCTCAATAATACAAAATCACTTATCGTTAATGTTTGAAACAATGCAAAGAGGTTTGGAGTAGAATATTCCATGGCTCTCCCACAAGAATAATTTTCCATGCAAAATTTCATAGATGTCCAAAGGTGCTATGTCAAGTGCAGACATAGCATGTGCTACCCTTAATGGGATTAAAATGGGTGATATGACTTTGACTGTGCATCGTGCTACTGTCAGGTATAGATATACATGATGACATAATAGCCCTTACTTAATCTACCTCTTTTTTTTTCATGTTGAATTATGGCAGTCTAATTGAGACTATCTCTTTTTCTAAGGCCTAATCTATGCCCAACATTTATTATAAAGTTATGTGTCCCTTTACTTTTTTATAATACAATACAAATATAAGGGATAAAAGAGACCTCTCTTCCTTGGAAAGGGGTCCTTTTTTAGTATAAATGGATGATTAGAGAGGAAGTCATGCATGGAATGTGACCTATCAATATTCTTATACTTTTGGAGTTATTTATGGATAGAACTATGCACACTCCTATTTAAGAACATCCCATGATAAACCCGTTTGAAGGGTGCTTTCATTTTTGATGAATCAGTAATAAAGAATCCATAATAGAAGTGGTAGAAAAAAGATTAATCTACCATGATCTTGACAAAAGTGGTGGTCAGGATCAACACATATGAACTTTGTGGTGAAATATCATCAACACTGATAGAGGGGTATGCAAGAGTGTATAGTGAGAACCTTGACAAAAATAACCCATAATGCTTGTAGCATTGTCTAGAGGATGGACAAATTATGTTTATTTTTCCAAATATGTAAAATTAGTATATTATAGTTTAATGAATACATTTTCCTATTATTATATATTGTTTTATACTTTATTAAAAAATTCACCAAGACTTTACAAGGTTTTATAATTCAATGAAATATTCCCCAAGATTTAACAAGAGTTTATAATCCAGTGAAAGATTCACCAAGATTTTACAAGATTATATAATCGACTAAAATATTTTCCAAAAAATTATATATTCATATTGTATTATTGATAAAATAGCCTTCAATTTTTCCTATGTATCATGGGGATTCGCCCATTTATTATAGATATAAATTTAGGAGGGGCTCTTAAAATCACCCCGGGTGGCGGGGGCATTAGTTAGCCCAAAATCCATCACCTTGAATTCGCAGTGTCCTTCATGTGTCTGGAAGGAAGTCATGGCTACATCTTCTAGCCTGACTCGAATTTGATAGTACCCATATCTTAAATCAAGTTTTGAAAAATATCTTGCTCCATGAAGTTCATCCAACATTTCGTCAATAAATGGTATGGGAATTTGTTTTTAATTTTTATTTGTTTTAGCCCTCGATAATCTATGCATAATATGAAAGATCCATCTTTCTTTCAAACTAGCACTACTGGAGCTGTATATGGACTTCTACTTTTCGTGATGACACCACATTTTAATAGGTCTTGGACTAATATTTCTATCTATGTTTTGTGGTGATGAGGGTATCTGTATGGTCTAACCTTGACTGGTCTTGACATTGGTTTAACTTCAATTATATGTTCAATTCTTCTTTGAGGCGGTAACTCCATGGGAAGGTCTTGAAATACCTTCTTGTGTTTTTGAATTATATCTTTGACATCTGATGTTCTGGATTCATCCTGTTCTGATTCTTGTATTTCTATGTTGTGGCATTGGATGAAGTATGTGGTTGCTCCTTTTCAGATCATTTTTTCCATTTGTTGAGACAACACAACTTCTGTTTGTGGAGGTTGAAAACCATATAATTTATAACTTTTCCCTTGCCACTTGAATTGGATGAAATGTTCCTGGTGATTGACTGAGTATGTTCCCAAGGTTTGTAACCATTGGACTCCTAAAACGACATCTACTCCTCCCAGAGGGACAATGTAGAGTTCTAATTCCAAATTGAAATCTTGGATTTGGAATTTCACCTTATGGCATTTTCCGACTTTCCATTTTTTTTTCATCTACAACCATTACTTTCATGTCTGGTACTGGATATACAAATAATTTGATTTTCCTTGCAATCTTGATATCGAGGAAATTGTGGGTACTTCCAGTGTCGATTAGTATGGTGACATTATCATTTGTTATGTCCTTTTAATTTAAGAGTTTGTGGTTGGTTAATTCCTGTGATAGTTGCGAGTGATATTCTTGGTGTGTTGTCTTCTATGATATCTGAAGTGTCATTTTGGAAATTTGCCATTTCTTCATTTATTGATTATGTTGGGTTTGATTCATCGTATTTTTCTTCTTCACAAGTGTACAATTTTTTTGAGTTATCTTTGATCTAGTGATGCAGGAGTATCGCCTTCCAATTCAACAACGCATGTGTGGAGGAGAACGAATGACATCTCAGCAACACCGAGTTTCAAATCAAACATTTATTTCAGAGATAAATCAGTTGTTGGGATATTTTGTAAACAACATTTTAAAATTGTAACTTGTATGTAAAGTCTTATGGACTGCGAGAGATTGCAGATATGGAGTGTTGACTCTATCTGGCAATAACTGGTAGTTGTTGTAATAGGAAAAAGTAGGTAACATATTTGAGTGTGATAGGATAGATTGCAGACATGATGAGAGAGCTCGTGGAGCTGGTCCTTAGATAGTTTATTGTTGCATTGTAACATATCAGAATGCATGAGTATTGTAGGAGATAAAGATCAGAGAGATCAGTAGAACATAGTAGAGTAGAAGAAACACTATGTAAATTTGTTTTCATGAATGAATAGAACAGACAGAATTGTCCCAAATCCTTGGACTGTGTTCATTTGTTGTATGATTGAATGACTGTGATATTCTATGTGTTTGGTTATTTTCATTTTCGTTCATGTATGATTGTTCGAGAGATTGATTGTATGAGTTTGTGACGAATGTGGATGAGTTTCAATTGTTTCTCTCCTGATACTTGTATGCAATTTGTGCATATCAAATGCAAGGAGTGCATTGACTTAGTCTTGGATTGACTCAAAGAAGTTTAGAGAGAACCAGGGAAACTCAAACTAGGTGCAAGGTCTGCACAATGTCAAGAATCCAACAAGCTTCGAAGAACCAACGTAGAGAAATGCCAGGTGGGTGAGAATAATTTATTTCCAAGAAATCCTTCTTTTTGAGTTATCAAAATCCGAAGATTGCAAGGTGTGCATGGGAAGTCAAAATCCTTTAAGGAAAAATCTCAGGAGAGGTAACACTTTTCGCAAGTGTTGACGAGATCCCGAAGTTGGATTCGTAGGAGGAGAAAAGGTTTGAAACCTTTGGAGACTGATAAATCTTCTAAGTCTAAAAGATCAACATCTCAAGAGGAGGAGTGACTGTGGTCGTTGGATCACAATGAAGAGGATCGACGGTCATCGGATCAGAGGAAGGTGCAAGATCCTTATCACTTCACAACATAGAGGAGAGAGAACCTCTCATATTTGAACTTTGAGATTTTCGGATCCTGAAGAGTCGGAAACCTGAAATAGGATCTCAACCGTCCGATCACAGGAGTAGATATGAGCCATTAGATTGCTCGTCGAAAATACCAAGAGTCAGATCATTCAGAGAGGATATGGACCACCAGATACTATGAATTCCAGGAGGAAGCAAGTTTGAAACTTGAAACACCCGAAGTGCGGAGAGCCGAAGAGACGAGAGAAGTTGATCTGTGAGGAGACACTTTGAAGTAGATCTCAAGATCTAGGGAAGTTGAAGTGGGTATTTCAATTTGAGAATTGAAATCGTCGGAGTTTGAAGACCTGAAAACCGGAAGTAAGATCTAGACCGTGAGATCTAAGGGAGACATGGAGTGAGTCCGTGAACTCCGGGTAAGGTCCCGAAGTGGTTCAAAGCCGTTGGATTCAGAGGAGACATGGAACACATCTGTGAGCTCTGGGTAAATACCCAAAGTAATCCTTGATCGTTAGATCAGGAGGACATGCGTCAGTGGATTACAGACTCTGGGTAAAAGCCATTTGGGAAAAGGAAGTTTCAGATTTGAGATCTTAGAAGTTCAGAGACCCAGAGGAGACCTCGATTGTCGATCGAGAAGAGTGTCATAGGACCATTGATCTAAGTTGAATGGTCAAACAACCATAGTGGGAGAAGAACCATTGATTAAGAAGGATAGGTGTTAGCAGATCGTGAACTCCGGGAGATTGGAGTACGGAGGAAGTTGGGTTTAAGATTTCGAATTCCCGAATTCTGGAATTGCGAAGAGATCTCGACCGTTGATTCAGAGGAAGAAGATATGTTCTGTAGATTCAAAGGGTTCAAATCTGATTTTCTATTTAGGTGGTATCGTCAAGATTGTGAGATCAACGATCCCGTAGTATTGCAGGGACAAACATTGCAAGGAGTTTAAGATATCGAGGGTGGGCCTCAATTCAAACCGTGGTTTTTTTAAGAGGGCACATGGAAGTTGTAGGAGCATTGCGAGCCCAAAAGTAGTTTAACTCCAAACCTCTTGTGGGTGCACCCGCAATTGTGTGGTCACCGCCCAAAGTCACATTCAAGAGAGGGTTTATCTAAAAAGGAGCTATCACTCAACACTCTGATATTTCGCAACAGAGTGAAAGGGAAGGTCATGGTTTCTGTCGAACTTGCACCAAGAAGCCAAAAGGGTCTGTGTCTTGATACAGAAGGAAACCATTAAGGTTTCAGAGAGTCAATAGACTCAAGAATTGAAGATCCTTTGACCGGGAGGTCGCGCAACCCTACGGGGAGTAGGGGGGCTACATCAGGTGGCATCAGATATGATATTGAGTTTGTTTCTAGACAATAGAAAAAAGGATAAAGGGGTAATTTGATATCATTTTTGGTATCAAAAAATTAATTTATGTTTGTAGGTGACGCAGTGAAATTATGCCACCCAGAAGGCATAGAGAGAATGCATAAATGGAAGAAGAAATTAGGCGTCTCTGAATGAAATTGGATGCCATGGAAACATCGCAGAGAAGAGAACCAAACACTGGAGATATCAATGAAGCTAAGAGTGAAGAATAAGAATTTGAAGAAAATGTAGCAGAGGATGCTGCACAAGACCGCTTGATAAAAGTTGTTTCAAAAATAGTAGCCAGAGCAAGGATAGAGGTACCAATGTATGAAGGCAATTTAGAAGTTGAAGAATTATTAGATTGGGTACGTGCTATGGAGAAATACTTAGATTATGAAGATATCAAAGAAGGAAATATGGTGAAGCATGTAGTGACAAGGCTGAAAGGTCATGCAGTGCTATGGTGGGATGAACTGCAAGCCGAATGCAGAAGAAATGGTAAGCAGAAAATTAAAAACTAGGATAGGATGGTAGCCAAGATGAAAGCCAAATTTATCCTAAAGGATTACCAAATTAATATTTACAGAAGATTGCAGAACCTGAGACATAAAGGTTTATCAGTGAAGGAGTACACTGAAGAATTTTACAGACTAAACATCAGAGCTGGATAGAAGAAAAATGAAGATGAAAAGACAGCCAGATATATCAATGGGATGAGATATGAAATCCAAGAGGAGATCAACATGATGTGAGTGAGTAAAGTTGAGCATGCTTATCAAGCATCCTTGAAAGATGAAGAAAAATTGGCCAAGAAGCAAATCCGACGGAGCAGAGGAGGAAACTCAAGAAGAGGTAAGGGAACTACCAGAGAGAAGTTCCAGAAGAAAAAGGATGAATCTGACGAACAACATAGTCACCATGAGAAAGTTGGAAGTTCTAAAGAAGGACAACATGGTGGAAGAGGTTCGTTTTCCAGAGGAAGAGGACAAGGAAGAGCCAGAGGAGGCATAGTTAAATTCTATACCTATGGAAAAGAAGGACACAAATCTTGGGAATGTCCCGACAGAAAAAGAGAAGGAGATGGAGAAGCACACATTGTTGAAGCACATAAGCATGTGGAAGCAGAAGAGACAGAAGGAGGAAGGAACCTCGTGATGAGAAAGATTCTTCTTAAACCCGAGAAGGATGTAGAGGAACCAGTTCAACGAACAAGTTTGTTTAGAACTACTTGCAAGTCGAAAGATAGAGTTTGTAAGGTGATCACAGACAGTTGGAGCATTGGCAATCTAGTATCCACAGAGATGGTGGAGAAGCTGAAGCTAAAGAAAGCTACAGATCCAAACCCATACAAGGTATCATGGTTGCAGAAAGGACATCAAGTAATGGTAATTGAACAATGCCAAGTTGAATTTAAAATAGGAGGTTATAGGGATGAAATATTATGTGATGTAATTCCTATGGATGTTTGTCATATTTTATTGGGAAGGTCGTGGCAGTATGACCAAAAATTTATTCATGATGGAAGGAAGAATACTTATACCCTAGAAAAGAATGGTAGGACACAAATGTTGTTACCAATAGAAGACAAAGATCAAAAGAGAGACGCTAGTTCAATCATACTTCTCATGAGTGGGAAGGAACTCTTGAAATAAGTCAAGAAGGAAAAGGAAATGTAGTTTGTTGTAGTGAGGAAGCCTAGAGTTATCCTTACGAATACTTCTGTGGAAGATTTGCCTATAGAAATCCAGGAATTGTTAGAAAATTTTTATGATATAGTAGTGGATGTGTTACCACACTCATTTCCACCCATTAGGAGTCTAAGCCATCATATTGACCTTATTCTAGGAGCTAGTTTACCAAACAAAGAAGCTTATAGGTTGACACCTAGAGAGAATGAGGAGGTCAAAAATCAAGTCCAATATTTGTTGGATAAATGTTTAGTCAGGGAAAGCCTAAGCCCATGAGAAATACCAAATATATTGAGTCCAACGAAGGATGGAGGATGGAGAATGTGCACAGATTCCCAAGCCATCAACAAGATAACCATTAGGTACAGATTTCTTTTAACGAGGATGGATGATTTGATGGATTGTTTGAGTGGAGCAAGCCATTTTTCCAAGATAGACTTGAAGAGTGGATATCATCAAATAAGGATGAGAGAGGGAGATGAATGGAAAACAAAATTCGAGACAAATGAAGGATTGTTTGAATGGTTGGCCATGTCATTTGGTTTGACAAATGCACCAAGCACATTTATGAGATTGATGAATGAAATTTTGAAAGACTTCATTGGGAAATTTGTCATAGTATATCTAGATAACATACTAATATTCAGTAAGACAAAGGGAAAACACTTAAGACATTTGACATCAGTGATGGAAAAGTTGCAGCAAGAGAAGTTGTTGATAAATCTGAAGAAAAGTTCTTTTATGAAGAAGGAACTCGTATATTTGGGTTTCATGATCTCTTCAAATGAATTGAGGATGTATTCGGAAAAGGTGAGAGCAATCAAAGAATAGCCATCGCCAAGTAGCATATTTGAGGTAAGAAGTTTTCATGGGTTAGCAAGCTTTTATAGAAAGTTTATTAGAAATTTCAGTGGTATATGTGCACCCATGCTAGACACTGTGAAGAAGAAACACAAGTCCTTGAGTTGGACAGAGAAAGTTGAAAGAAGTTTCAAAGTGTTGAAGGAGAAAATCACAGAGTAGCCAATTCTGGTCTTGTCAGATTTTGGAAAAACATTTCAGGTGAGATGTGATGCGAGTGGATTAGCTATTGGAGTAGTCTTGAGTTAGGATAATAGGCCATTTGCTTATTTCAGTGAGAAACTGAATGACGCCAAGAAGAATTATTCCACATATGACAAAGAATTCTATGTAGTGATTCAAGCTTTGAAGAAGTGGAGACACTATCTAATTCCCAAAGAATTTGTCTTGTACAGTGATAATCAAGCTTTGCAATTTATTACTAGGCAAGAAAAGTTGAATCAGAAACATGCAAAATGGGTAGAATTTATGCAAATTTTTACTTTTGTTATTAAGCACATTGTTGGAACTGCTAACAAAGTCCCAGATGCTTTGAGCAGGAGGAGTTTGATTGTACAGGAATTCCAAGTGGAGACCTTGGGGTTTGAACACCTCAAGGAGATGTATAAAGAAGATGCAGATTTTAAGGAGGCTTATGAGGCATGCAAGAATCCTTTATTAGGAGACAGAAGCCCATGGACTGAATATTTGATCCAGGATGGATTACTATTCAAAGGAAACCAATTATGCATTCTAAAATGCTCAATGAGAGATAATTTGTTGAAGGAGAAACACAACGGGGGTTTAGCTGGACATTTTGGTCACGATAAAACATTTGCACAACTGAGTAATTCGTATTATTGGTTTATCATGAAAGCAGAGGTGAAAATTTTTGTGAACAAATACATAATTTGTCAGTATGCAAAAGGAAGACAACAAAACACTGGTTTGTATCATCCATTACCAATTCCAGAAAGGTCGTGGGATGCAATCAGTATGGATTTTGTTTCGGGATTACCTAGAACTCAAAAAGGGAGTGATTCCATATTTGTTGTGGTGGACAAATTTTCAAAAATGGAACATTTCATACCATGCAAGAAGACAAACGATGCTACACACATAGCTAATTTGTTTTTCAGAGAAGTGGTGAGACTACATGGATTACCAAGGAGCATAGTCTCAGACAGGGACACCAAATTTGTAGGACACTTTTGGAGGACTCTATGGAAGAGTTTGGGGACAAACTTGTCCTTTAGTTCAACATATCACCCTTAGATAGATGGACAAAATGAAGTAGTAAACATGAGTCTGGGAAACTTGTAAATAATTTTAGTCACTAATCAAGGTCGACAATGGGATCATATTATGGGACAAGTAGAATTTGCATTCAACAATTCAGTGAACAGGAGCACATGAAAAATTCCATTTGAAATTGTGTATGGTATGAAACCAAGAGCAATTACAGAGTTGAGAGATCTGAATCAAGATGAGTTCAGAAGTGTTGGAGCAGAGTATTTTGCAATAGAAATGTAGGAACTCCATGACAGAGTTACAGAGCATCTACAGGACAAAAAGCATAAATACAAGATAAGAGTTGATCAAAAGAGGAGAGAAGTTCAATTCAAAGTTGGAGATGAATTTTTAGCTCATTTGAGAAAAGAGAGGTTTCCAAGGGGAACATATAACAAGTTCAAGATGAAGAAGATAGGACCATGTAGAATTCTCAGAAATTTCACAGCCAATGCTTATGAAATTGAGTTGCCAGACAATGTTGGGATATCATCAATATTCAACATTACGGACTTGTATCCTTACAGGAGAGATGAGGCAGGAGAATCAGATGATCAAAAAGAAATTCAGTGGGAAGAGTCATTTCCCACAGCAGAAAAACATCAGATGGAGAAAATCATTGAACATAGGGATGGAAAGGAAACTAGGAGGAAGACATATCCTGAATATTTAGTGAAGTTGAAGGATCATCCAATGGAATATTCCAGTTGGGTTACAGAACCTGATACTTTGAAGCCTGGAAAAACAATGCAAGACCTCATGGATAGGATTCCCTGAAATTTTTTAACCAGAGGAGCATGATGTAGGAGCATCGCCTTCCAAGTCAACAACGCACGTATGGAGGCGAATGAATGACATCTTTGCAGGACCGAGTTTCAAATCAAATATTTATTTCAGAGATAAATAGGTTGCTGGGATATTTTATAAACAAAATTTTAAAATTGTAACTTGTATGTAAAGTCTTACGGACTGTAAGAGATTGCAGATATGGAGTGTTGACTCTATCTGGAAATAACTAGTAGTTATTGAAATAGGACAAAGTAGGTAACATCTTCAAGTGTGATAGGATAGATTGTAGACAGGACGAGAGAGATAGTGGATCGGGTCCTTAGATAGTTTATTGTTGCATTGTAATAGATCAGAATGCATGAGCATTGTAGGAGATAGAGACCAAAGAGATTAGTAGAACAGAGTAGAGTACAAGAAACATTATGTAAATTTGTTTTCATGAATGAATAGAACATACAGAATTGTCCCAAATCCTTGGATTGTGTTAATTTGATGTATGATTAAATGACTGTGATATTCTGTGTGTTTGGTTATTTTCATTTCCGTTCATGTATGATTGTTCAAGAGATTGATTGTATGAGTTCATGAAGAAACTGGATGAGTTTCAATTGTTTCTCTCTTGATACTTGTATGAAAGGTGTGCATCTAAAACGCAAGGAGTGTGTCGACTAAGTCTCGGATTGAATCAGAGAAGTTCGGAGAGAACCAGGGAAGCTCGGACCAGGTGCAAGGTGTGCACAGTGTCAAGAAGCCAACAAGCTTCGAAGAACCAATGCAGAGGAACTCCAGGTGGGCGAGAATAATTTCTTTCCAAGAAATCCTTCGTTTTGAGTTATCAAAATCCAGACAATGCAAGGTGTGCGTGGGAATTCGAAATCCTTTAAGGACAAATCTTAGGAGAGATAACACTTTTCGCAAGCGTTGATGAGATCCTAGAGTCAGATTCATAGGAGGAGAAAAGGTTCAAAACCTTTGGAGACTGATAAATCTTCTAAGTCAGAATAAGATCAGAAGCTCAGGCGGAGGAGCGACCATGATCGTTGGATCACAGTGAGGAGGATCGATAGTTGTTGGATCAGAGGAAGGTGCAAGATCCTTATCACTTCGCAACACAGAAGAGAGAGAACATATTGGGTTTGAACTTTGAGATTTCTAGAGAGTGAAGAGCCAGAAACCCGAAGTAGGATCTCAGTCATTCGATCACAAGAGTAGATCTAAGCCATCATATTGCTCGTGGAAAATACCAAGCGTTAGATCATTTAGAGAGGATCTAGACCATCAAATACTGTGAAGTCCAGGAGGAAGCAAGTTTGAAACTTGAAACACCCAAATCACGGAGAGCCGAAGAGATGAGAGCCATCGATATGTGAGGAGACACTTGGTAGCAGATCTCGAGATCCAAGGAAGTTGAAGTGGATTTTTCTGTTTGAGAATTGAAATCTCCGGAGTGTGAAGACTTGAAAACCCAAAGTAAGATCTGGTCTGTGAGATCTAAGGGAGACGTGGGATGAATTCGTGAACTCCGGGTAAGGTCTCGAAGTGGTTCATAGCCGTTGGATTCGGAGGAGACGTGGCACACATCTATGAGCTTTGGGTAAATACCTGAAGTAATCCTCGATTGTTAGATCAGGAGGACATCTGTTAGTGGATTACAAACTTTGGGTAAAATCCATTGAGGGAAAAGGAAGTTTGAGATTTGATATCTCAGAAGTCCGGAGACCCAGATGAGACCTTGACCGTTAATCGAGAAGATTGTCGCAAGACCATTGATCTGAGTTGAAAGGTCAAACATCCATAGTGGGAGAAAAACTGTTGATCATGCATGACATGTGTTTAATATATCATGAACTCCGAGAGATTGGAGTATGGAGGAAGTTGGGTTTGAGATTTCAAATTCCTGAAGTCTGGAATTGTGAAGAGATATTGATCGTTGATTCATAGGAAGCAGATCTGGTCCGTAGATTCAAAGGACGCATATCTGATCGTCGATTTAGGTGTTATCGTCAAGATCGTGAGATCGATGATCCCATAGTATTGTGGGGACAGAAATTGCGAGGAGTTTTAGATATCGAGGGTGGGCTCCAATTCAAACCATGGTTTCGTCAAGAGGGAATGTGAAAATTGTAGGCGCATTACGAGACCAAAAGTAGTTTAAATCCAAACCGCTTGTGGGTGCACCCACAATCGCGTGGTCACCACCCAAAGTCACATTCAAGAGAGGGCTTATCTAAAAAGGAGCTATCGCTCAACAATCTAAGATTTCGCAGCAGAGTGAAAGGGAAGGTTGCAGGTTATGTCGAACTTGCACCAAGAAGCCAAAAGGTCATGTGTCTTGATACAGAAGGAAACCATTAATATTTCAGAGAGTCATCAGACTCAAGAATCAGAGATCCTTTGACCGAGAGGTTGTGCAACCCTACGGGGAGTAGGGGGGCTGCATCATCTGACACCTATGTCTGGTGTCCCATTTCTCTCCACATCGTTTACATTTTCCTTCTTTTATCATTTGGGACTCTAAACTTCTTCTTATATCTTCACGTAGATTGGGTGGTATGTATTTGTCATTTCCTATGGTCTGAGGGACACTCCTTCTTGATTAAACCTTGTTGAATCTTGACTGGCCTTCTAGTTTTTCTTCTTCTTCTTTTTCCTTGTGTTTTGTTATTTCTATCGTAGTAACCTCATGTAATCTTAATTTGTCTTTGATATGTTGTTTGAGACCACCTATGTAAGACTGGAGTAATTGATCATCAGATAGTCCAAATACTCGGGTGGTGAGAGCTTCCCATTGATGCATAAATTCATCTATGTTGTCTTTTTGTTGTAATCTGGTGAGTTTTGAAAAAAATATTTTTTCGAGATGCCCTGGAATCTTTTAAAAAAATCATTTTTGAAAGAATTCAAATTATATGATTGAATTCTTCCTTTCCACCATAGATACCAATTGTATGTAGTTCCTTCGAGGTACATGGATGCATATTTGACTTGTTCTTCATTGGTTGTAATATTATATATATGGAAATATTCTTCAGTTTTGTTAAACCAAGCCAGACATTGGTTATCACCTCCATTTTATTTTGATAGTTCAATTTTGGCTTTGGGAGGATAAATTATTAAGGGTTGATGTTGTGATATAGGTTGGGAATTTTAATTGTAGAGAGGTGGCGGTGACAATGTTGGTGATGTGTTAGATGTGCTTGAGTCACTTGGTTGTGGTTGGGTGGCTTGTTGTTTCTCTTGGTATTTTATTAAATTTAAAAGCTCATTAAGATTTTCTTCTTGATGTTGTGTCATCACAACCAGAATTTGTTGCAAATCATCATTTATTTCTTGTTTAAAGTTTCCCAAACCTTGTTGTAGGTTAAACCCGAGTTCTTGAAAAATATCGTCTTTAAGATCTTGTTTTATATTATCCATGCCTTTTTGTAATTTGATTCTGACTTCTGTTGAAATTTTTTCTTCAAGATTATGGGTCAACTCTTGTTTGAGTGCCTCATTGTCGAGCCTTATTTCTTCTAGTAACTCATCGTGAGTTTTTTGTATTGACTTTTCGAGTGATTTCCTAATGATTTTACATTCCTGGTCTATTTTTTCCACTTGATTTTTTAATTCTGACATCCTTCTAGTGTTTGGGGGTGAGTATTTTTCTGTAATTTTGATCTTGCTTGGAATATACCCTTTTTAATTATTGAATTAAATAATTGTATGTAGTTTAAGGTGGAAGGATGTGTATTGATATGTGGAGAGTAGAGGGTGCGGAAGAGTGGAGAGTGTATGGTGGGCGAATGATGAAAGGAAAGGTGAATGGGAGAGGGACGGCATGGGAGTGAGGTGGACGTGAACTATGGAAGAATGGGGACACAAACTATGGGAGAATGGGGGGACACGGACTAGGGGGAAATGGTGATGGGTTGGAGGGTTATGAGAGGGAGTGGGGAGGGTTATGGGAGAGTTACAGGAGGGTGGTAAGGCTACGGTTTTACACTGTGGGGGAGAGTTACATAAACGAGGGTTGCGGGGTAAAGGAAAACGATGTGGGGCGTGTGGGGAACGAGGGGGTTGTGGTGAGGGGAAAAACATGGGGGTGTGGGGAATGATTGTGATACAGGGGAGAGACCAGCTCCAATACCAATGTGAAGGACACAAGGGTTTCGTAATGAACAACTTCACTCTGAATCCATAATAATATACATATAATAATAGTTGATTGTAAAAATAATGATGATATTACAAGGATATGGCCTGCTTATATAGATATTCCCTTTATGGTTTTTATGAAGAGTCATGACTTTTTAGTCATGACCTTTTATTAAATTAATGTTTAATTTACTTTATTTATTTATTTTAATGTCTTTATATTATTTATTTATTGTAACAGTGTGAATCAAGCAAGCAAGCCAAAAGGGAGGTTTGTGTGGGTTGGGACAACAATTTTTACACATTGAATTTTTGTGCATGAGGAGAAAGTAGAGAGAAAGAAAGAGAGCTTCGAGCTAGTGCAACCATCAAGGGTGAATTTTAGAGCAATTTGGAGCATATTGGATCGTATTGGAGCATAATTAGATATGGAAAATTGAAGATCTGGGTTGTCAGGCTTGAAGATTGAACTCTTGTGTGAGTTGGACTAAATCAACAAGTATTTGTTGTGTTTTGTTTGTATTATTCCTAGTAGCAAGTTCTCTTGAGTTCCCAGTTGAGAGATTATTGGATACATGTGCCAGAGAGACCCTGATAAATGAATGGGATGCCCTAAGGATTGAGATCAGTGAAGAGGTACATTCCTTGGGTTGGGCAGGTCAAGAGGAAGAGAGTTGGTGGAAAATCAAGATAGTTGTAGGAAGATATCAGTGGGTTGTGAGTGGACAGTGAGAGACCACCCTCTTTTGTGGATTACTAGCCTCAGCTTGGGGGTGACTCTCTATTGAGAATTGGAACAATCAGTATATGTATGGGTGGAATGTCTGTCGAGTTGTTTAGTTGCATTTCATGTTTATTATTAGCATGTTGTAGATGGTTCTATTTTATGGTTGCAGATAGTATCTAAATATGTTTTAATTCGTAGTTGAAATCTACAATAAATTAGTTAACTGAAAATGAATTAATTTAGTTAGAACAAATTTATTTTTTATGACTATTCTACATTGTAATGTCCCTAGGTTGGGGTCAGGGAAGTTATAGCCTAACTAGAGGAAAAATCCACGGGAGAACCTTATTGATGTAGGAGAACCAAATGAAATCTTGATTTTGATCCTAAGAGGGTCAAACCATTTACTAAAGGGGGTTGGTTCCTTTAATTTCCATGTCATTTCAATAATTGGGTCGAGAGACCCCTAGAAGATATCCATATTATAATGAGTTGTAATAGCTAGATTATGTTTCTGATTTTAGAATGGAATGATTGATCTTAGGGATTTATTATGATAGTTCAGGATTAGATAGTTTGAGCTAACAAAATATGTTGAAGTCTATAAAATTGTAATTGTGTGAATGGAAGAGGGAGAGGGTAGTGATATTTTATGTGCAATAGGATTGTATGGAATAACTTTGATAAACATGCATTCTCGAGTTCTGTCATTGAATTAATAAAGTGCAAGGTTTGAGTTTTAATTGTAGTATCCTTGTGTGTTTGGATATATTTCAATCTAATATTGTAACTGGAATTTGATTGTCCTCTTCAATAGTAAATTGAACACCTTTGATTAGATCTTTGATCTATAAGGAGGATTGCAGTGAAGTTTCATATGTTACAGGAGTTTAAGTATCGATTGTCAGATCTAGAGTGGAAGCATTGGAATTGTTGGATGTTGCTCTACATGAGGGTAGCAGACCAATGAGGGACTCTATGAATGGCTTGTCATGACTTTTGGATTGACAAATGCTCCCAACACATTCATGAGATTAAGAATGAGGTACTTAAGGATTTCATTGGAAAATTTGTAATTGTTTATTTAGGTGACATCCTTGTTTATAGAATAACTAAAGAGGATCATTTGAGATGTTTGAAGTTGGTGTTGAAGATACTACAATAAGAGAATCTTTTAATAAATCTAAAGAAGTGTTCCTTCATGAAAACATAACTGGTTTACTTGGGGTTTGTGATTTCTCAAGAAGGATTGAAGATGGATCCAAAGAAGGTAAGAGATATAAAAGAGTGGCCTTCTCCAAAATCTATTTATGAGGTAAGAATTTTTCATGGGTTGGCAAGTCTCTACAAAAATTTTATCATAAATTTCAATAGTATTTGTGCTCCTATAGTAGAAACTATTAGGAAGGAATATCGGTCTTTTAATTGGACAAGAGAAGCTGAAAATGGATTCAAACTATTAAAGGAGAAGATTACAGAGCAACCAATTTTGATTTTACCATTTTTTCAAAAGACTTTTCAAGTCAGATGTGATGCCAGCGGGGTGGCAATTGGTGTTTTCTTAAGCCAAGAAGATAAACCTATTTCTTATTTAGTGAAAATTTGAATGATGCTAAGAAGAAATATTCAACTTATGATAAAGAATTTTATGCAATGATACATGCTCTAAATAAATGGAGGCATTAACTTATTCCTAGATAATTCATCTTGTATACAAATAACCATGCTTTTCAATTCATAACCAAGCAGGAGAAATTGAACCAAAAACATGCTAAATGGGTAAAATTCATGCAGAATTTTACTTTTGTTATTAAACATATTAGTGGGAATTCTAACAAGGTTGCAGATGCTTTGAGTAGGATATGTTTAATTTTGCAAGAATTTCAAGTAAGTATGTTGGGATTTGAGCATCTCAAAGAGATGTATAGAGAAGATCCATACTCTAAAGCAACCTATGAAGCATGTGAAAATCCAGTGATGGGAGATATGAGTCCTTGGATGGAGTATAGGATACAAGAGGGATTGTTGTTCAAAGGCAGTCAATTGTGCATTCCAAAGTGTTCAATGAGGGACAATCTACTGAAAGAAAAGAATAGGGGAGGATTAGTTGGTCATTTTGGCCATGGCAAGATGTTTTCCCAATTAAGTTTTTCTTATTTCTGGTCAGGTATGAGGTATGATGTGAAAAGATTTGTTGATAGGTGCAAAATTTTCTAGTATGCCAAAGGAAAGCAACAAAATGTAGCCTTGTATCAGTCATTTCCTATACCGGATAGACCATGGGATGTCATAAGCATGGAATTTGTTTTAGGATTACCTAGAACACATACGGGAAGTGATTCAATATTTGTAGTTGTTGATATATTTTCTAAGATGGAACACTTTACACCCTGTTACAAGATTAGCAATGCAACAAACCTAACAAACTTGTACTTTAAAGAGATTGTAAGATTACATGGATTGCCCATAAATATAGTTTCAGATATAGACACTAAATTCATTGGACATTTCTGGAGAACCTTGTGGAGAAATCTTGGCACAAATTTCTCATTTAGTTCATTTTATCACCCTCAAACCGATGGGTAGACTGAAGTAGTACATAGAAGTTTTGGTAATTTTCTGAGGAGTTTAGTTAATGAACATAAGATTCAATAGTATCAAGTTTTACCACAAGCTGAATTTGATTATAATGACTCACCCAACAGGAGTACAAGAAACAGTCCATTCCAAATAGCATATGGAATGCATCCAAGGTGTGTTTCTGAATTAAGAATTTGGGCAAAGTAGATTTGAGGAGTGTAGATGAAAAATATTGTGTTGCAGACATGCAGAGGTTACATGAAAAATTCAAGGAGAAACTACAAGACAATAGTCAGAGGTATAAGCAGAGGGAAGATCAAAAAATAAGAGAATTTAACTTTGAAGTTGGAGACCAAGTGTTGGCACATCTAAGAAAGGAGATATTCCCAAGAGGAGAATATAACAAACTGAAGTTGAAGAAAATAGGACCTTGTAATATCCCGAGGAAATTTTCAAGCAATGCTTATGAAATAGAGTAACCATCAGATATTGGAATATCTCCAATATTTAATGTTGCAGATTTGTACCCTTACATATAATATGAAGTAGAAGATGGATATGGCATGGAAGATGTTCAATGGATGAAGAAACTACCTACATCCAAGAAATTGCAAATGGAAAGAATTCTTGATTAGAAGGTTGCTAAGAAGACTAGGAGGAAGGATTACTATGAGTACTTAGTCAAGTGGAAAGATATTCCTATGGAAGATGAAACCTGGATGAGTGTTGCAAAGATCTAGAAGTATGGCAAAAGGCTTGAAGACCTCATGGACATGAGTCCATGAACATTTTTGTTCCATGGGAGTTTGATGCAGGAGCATCAAATGAAATATTGATTATGATCCTAAGAGGGTCAAACCATTTACTAAAGGGGGTTGGTTCCCTTAATTTCCATGTCATTTCAATAATTGGGTCGAGAGACCTCTAGAATATATCCAGATCATAATCAATTTTAATAGGTAGATTATGTTTCTGATTTTAAAACAAAATGAGTGATCTTAGGGATTTATTATGACAGTTCAGTATTAGATAGTTTGAGCTAACCGAAGATGTTGAAATCTATAAAATTGTAATTGTGTGAATGGCAGAGGGAGAGAGGAGTGAGCTTTTATATGCAACAATATTGTATGGGAGAACTCTGAGAAACATGCATTCTTGAGTTCTGGCATTGAATTAATAAAGTGCAGGGTTTGAGTTTTAATTGTAGTATCCTTGTGTGTTTGGATATATTTCAATCTAATCCTGTAATTGACATTTTATTGTCCTCTCCAATAGTAAATTGAACAACTTTGATTAGATATTTGATATTTAAGAAAGACTATAGTGAAATTCTGTATGTTATAGGAGTTTAAGTCTCAATCATAAGATCTGGAGTGGAAGCATTGGAATTGTTGGATATTTCTCTATAGGAGGGTAGCAAGAGATCAAAATAAATAGTCAATCGTTGATCATATTTAGATCAACGATCCTCATTCTTCATTGATTGAGTGGAAAGATCAAGTTTAGATTGTCGAATATGGAGGAGAAGCGGGAATCGATGGTGGTGGCTCTATCACATTCCAAAGAATCCCATATGTTAACATCGAGACAAACAACGAAAAGATCCAAACCATTGGCGATTTGGCCATGTTTTAGCCCCAGATCATTTCACATTTTTGGGGATCGTTATCAGTCTGGCTTGTTGGATATGCAAAATCACGAGGACTATCAGGGTCATCCCTTGATTAAAACAAGGTCATCAATCTAAAAAGGGGGAAAAGTTACAGTTAGCACAATTTGGGGTTAGTGCTTGGTCACGACTCCAGGTCACATGGTAGAAGAATTGTATGTTTAAATAATCGGTGGTAAGAGTCTATTAATCCCACGAATCTGACCCATAGATGATTTTGATCCTATATAAAACAACAAGGAAGTTTGAGACTTTACACAGGAGATCCTACTGTAAAATAGAGTCAAATTGTGGTTAAAGGAAAATTGAACTTGAGACAAACAGAAGGAAACAAAGATAGTTTTTGGGCACTGATCCAACCATGATATCACTTATCGGGCTTCCAATTCCACATGCAGTCCCAAATTCCCTGGATTTTTGGCTCACTCCTCCAACAAATTCAATCCACTCCACTTAATTTTTCCAAAATCGAGCCATTACAATGGTCTCGCTGCTTGAAATATGTTAAGAACCAAACATCAATATAGCATAGAAAAACCTCAGGAAAAGTACTCAACGCCTTGAAAAAGAGATAATTTCAGATAATAAGCCTCTTCGAGGGGGCAACCTCCTTTTACCCCACTTAAATGTTCAAGTACAA
>ML808712.1:107600-130290 GCA_009831015.1 Picea engelmannii | reverse complement strand
ATATATATATATATATATATATATATATAAAGTGAAGATTGACACGTCAATTAACACAACTTGAAATGAAATGATATTTCTATGATTAAGAGGAAGCCTCCCTTTTAATTTCCTATGATTAAGGAATGTAGTTTTACTTTGAAATCTACATATTTCTACTAATTTAATCCTACATGAAGTATCACTCCTCTAAAGTGGGGGAAAGAGAATGCCAAATTGTTATGGTGATTACGATGCTCAAAGAGGGGAGGTGATTTTGTGGGATGATAGATGAATAATGAATAGAGGAGGATTCATTAAACAACCACATTTGGTTCTTATTCATTCATACGAAGATGGTAGTTTTGTATAGTGCACCCAAAAATAAGATTCCAAAAAGTTAATCATAAATGGACATATGGTGGAAGGAATATTGGATTACAAGGGAATTGAGGGTGATTGTTATGTATTGGGACATTTTCATGGATAGTTGGTACAACTCAATTAAAGTGCAAAAAAAATTGGGTGAGATGAGATCAACAAGTTAGAGTGCACAAAAATCAAAGAAGATGTTGCTCACTCACACATGTGCTATAATTGATGGTCATTTCAGTTTCCCCATCTCAAATGATAAAGTAACCTCTACACAATCTTTTAACACATTCATGTTACTTGTAAACATTAAAAGGCAATGTTTCAATACCTCGAGTATGAATTGACATTAAATTCCCCTCCAAATGGAATTATTATAATACCCATGAGATTGTTAGATAATTCTCCTCTATTTAAATCTAATTTAATACCCTTAACTCTTTTGTTGGAAAGAAACAAACTTACATCATTTTAAAACTGTCATCTTCTAGTATGTGGAATCTTGATAAGATGGTTTGTAGGAAAAATATGAAACTTTCTCTATCCACATCCATGTATCGATGATCAAGTTATCAAAAAATATTGTCAATTAAGAAATGTACAATTTAGATTAGTCTTTAGGTTCCTTTTGTCAATACATCTTCTCGTGGTTCAATCTCATTCTATTTTAGCAAGGTTGCATGTGTGAAATATACATGTACCAAAGAGATATTTTCATGTAGTTTAGATTGTTGAAGAGCCTCCACACACTTAAGATGAATTGAATGAAAATGATTTGCAAGTTTTTGGATTATGTTTAATATCACCCAAATTTAACATATGATGTTTAATGCAGTAAATCTTAAAAAACCACATCAAAGAAAAAAAATCAAAACATGGGGAAATCCACAAGGGTTTGGATTAATGATGGATTATAGTGAGTCTAACAACATTCTTATTTTACATACATACTTTAAATTGTAATGTTGTGGGTAGTGATACATGTATGAGAAGTTTGATTAATGGTCAAGAAGTGAAGCTTGGTTAGGCTTAACATTACATATTATATTAATGTTTTACAGTCTCTCAATAATGGAGTTCCATCCACAACACAACAAGTCAATGGATGAAGCTAAGGAAGTATTCCCATGGAGAGGAA
Source organism: Picea engelmannii (assembly GCA_009831015.1). NCBI lineage: Eukaryota > Viridiplantae > Streptophyta > Pinopsida > Pinales > Pinaceae > Picea > Picea engelmannii. The sequence continues at coordinate 128,801 of ML808712.1, read as the reverse complement.
CTCATGGGTAGAGATATGAGGATAGGTGGATAAGTAAAAGTGGAAAGGGATTTACAAACATTGATGGTGAATGTTGATCCATCTTGGGTGATAGAAAATGAGGGTGATAAAAAAAACACATTTAACATCACTAATTGAACACCAAATCCATAAATTGACACTAAAATTTGAAGTATATAGGTCAAAGAGTTGTAAACAATGAAAAAAATAAGATCCATTCTTAAAATAAAATTTTTGGTCCAAAATTTATTGCTTAGAATAAAATTATCCATTTGCAAACAATAGAAATTGAAATCACAAACTTGTCTTAAGGCATCAATTCATGAATATTGAGTTCAAGTCTGAACTACCATTTCTCTTTAGTGTCTACGTCTTAACTAGGAAACAAAATGGATATGAGCTAGGATGAGAAACCCACTAGCTGTGGAGAGGTAAGATGACAAATGTAGCAGTAGTTGGAGGTTAGACTCTTGATTAGGAGTTGTTGTGACATGCGAATGTAGCATTTAAGAAAATGTTTGAGGGTCTTATCATAGTGTGTGATAACTTGATCTAATGCAACAAGCCACCACAAATTAATCATTACACATGGCATGGTTTGATCCAAAAATATGTGAAGTGTCATAAGAACCATATATATCTCAAGTCTCTCTATCCATTAGATGGAGCACAACATCACACCATACGATCATTTTTTGGAAAATCACACTTATGTGGCCATTGTCCTAGTAAGAATTATGTTGTTTTAATTAATCATATGTTGGTTGTCGCTAATTACATAGAGGAAATTTTAGTCTTATTTTTTTAGTTAATCCTATGTTGATTGCATTGAGGAAAGTTTAGTGTTATAGCTTAGTGTGAGAAGCCAATACACTAAAAAAAAAACATGCAATGACAAATAAAAGAAGATAAGATATAGCTTAACCCAGGCATAGCCTAAGGAGTGAGTAGTTTGACACGGTTCTATTTTTTATAGTATCAATTAGTAGATCCAATATTAAGATCGTTCATTGTTAGTGCATTCTCATTAGGGTGTTGATTAATGCTCTTTTTTGTTTGTGTAGCTGCCTATATATATATAGATAGATAGATAGATAGATAGATATAATTGATAGATCCAGGATTAAGATTGTTCATTGTTAGTGCGTTCTTGTTAAGGTGTAGATTAACAAAAAAAATTGGGGTGTGCAGTTGCTCACCATGATAATTTCAACATTGATTTGGTGGCAGTAGTGGGTTTGGTGATGGTGTTGGGATAGGAGGAGGATTTGGTGATGGAATTAGCAAGGGAAAAGGAATTGAAAAAGGAGATGGGATTGACAAAGGTGGAGGAATTGATGGAGGTATTGGAAAAGGAGGTAGATTTGGAGGAGGGATTGGCAAAGGTGGAGGAATCTGTAGAGGAAATGGAAACGGTGGAGGTGTTGGAAAAGAAGGTGGATTTGGAGGCATGATTGGAAAAGGTGGTGGAGTTGAAGGGGGTATTGGATAAACTATTGGATTTGAAGGAGAGATTTGCAAAGGTGGCAGGGAAGGTGTTAGTCCTTAACCTTGTTTTTTACTGATTGGGTGTCCTTAGTCCCTATTCTGCCCATTTTCAATGGTTTTTTGTTAAACTTTGTTTTTCCCTTCTTTACTTGAAATCTTATTTTAAATATTTTTATGCACATTTTAAATGTTTTTTTAAGTTTTTCAAAGATTATTGTATGATATGAAATATTTCTAAAACATCACTTGTCCTTTCCTCATTTGAATTTTCAAATTTTGTCAAATTGGAAAGGGTGCTACAAGAATAGCACTATTGTTGCAGCATCGAGAGTAATCATAGTTTTTCATGCTCCACCTTACCCATATCGTGTTCTAACATTAAAATAATTATTATAGGATATGCACATCTCTATATGATCTATTTTAGGTTGTTATTCTTATGATGACAACTAAATTCGGATGATCGGGCTATACTCGCCACCTTGGCATCAAATCAACACGCTCGATTATCATTCCATATGAATGGAATCGTTATCTACCTATTTTAGTATGTCTATCATTCTACACATGCTTTGCAGGTAAATATATAACTCTCAATTTTCAACAGCCCTCGAAAGTTGGATATCAAACCCTCAATATTCTCAGAAATTTTCTGCAAGATTGTATCAGTTTTATGGTGCCCAAAAAGAGTGGTCAGATAACCAGATTGGAATTGCTTGAAGAATTTCCTCATATGGCACAAAATTTCAAGGATATTGGTTGGTTCAACTTCTTCTCGACATTTCAGGCTCATGACGAGCATATCTCTATGACATTTGCACATAATTTCAATGGTTTCAAATATGTAGTTGGTAAAATTCTGATGCACATGATAGAGCATTCCATAGCTAAAGCTTGCAGGTTACTAGTATACGGGGAAATATGGTGGAATAAATAAATGTAGTTATGGATTTTGTAAATCAGTTTTTAATTCTAGAAAAAAAAAACTCCAATTGAAGCCAGTGTAACCCATACAATTGGGTGAGGAAAGAATGGCACACTACTTTGTTGATTATCTACATGTACATTACATGTGAAGGAAGATTTTATTTGGTCCATCTCTATCATATTAGACTGTTAATCCATGTAAATGGTGATTACCCTCTTAACCTAACTTATTTCTTATTAAAAAAATTATCCAATATGTCTAAGAGGATTCAGTCACATCCTGCAACAACAAAAAATAGTTTTTTTCATCAAGGGTTGATCAAAACGTTGGGAGTCTTTTCCCTAAATGAAGTTCAGAGGTATTGGGACTGGTTAATCTAGTCATTAAAAACTAATCTACAGAAAACTAATTATAAAAGTGTCAAGGAGAAGAAACATGTAAAAGAGAAACATGCCTCTCAAGCCATTGAGGTTTTGATAAAATAAAATTCCCCTGCAGCTAGGGTAACTCGTGCTGGAAAGAGAAAAATTACAAACCCAGCAAGATATTAGTGATTTTCCTATGGGTAAAATTAATGAGAAAGGCACTACCAATTGAGGTAAGAAACTTAAAATGGATGAAGAGACTGATATCCATTTTGATCCAAATATAAAAATGAAATTTGATGAACCTAAAGATTACATCACAAGCCCGGTTCAAAGTCCAACTAAATAGAAGAAATAACCTACAGGCAAGAAGACTGCAAAAGGTAAGAAACATAGTAAGAAAAAGACAAATGTACCTAAATATCCTAGAATAAATTCTACTAGAGCTGCAAATAAATTCAGACTGAATTCAGAAGCCATGTTTCATCCTTCCATCAAGAAGGAGAACCTCATTATCATAGAAGACAATTCAGAATATTCTAAGAATGAGATCAAAAAACAAGCATTGGCATCTTCTTTACATAGGACAGAGAAGGAATTTGAGGAACAGAAGAAAAGACGAGAAGAGGAAAACAAGATTGCACAGTACTCTAGAAGACCTGTGACCAGGGAAACTACAAATTCAGATTCAGTATCTGAATTTACATTCAAAGGAACAAATGCAGTTAATGATGAGAGAAATGATATTTTTCCAAAACTAGACCAACTGCAAGATCTTCCCGAAACCATAGACTCAGAAAGCACTGAAGAAGAGGACCTTAGTTCTGGGCTATATTCAAAATATATAATTAAACTAAGGAAACTCCATGCTTTTATAGATCTGAACCTACCTACCCCATTAGAATAATATCCGGAATTCAAGGTGGAATCAAGGAAAGAAAAGGACAGAGTAAAGGAGCTATACAGTATGATTAAGAAATTGAAGAAATAAAAATCCTTTGTTGAGAAATGGAATGCTAAACAACTAGAAAAGATACAATATTTCAAAAGGAAGAGGAAAGAGAAGAAGGCATTTCTAAAGGAGGTAAGAGAATCCAATATAATATTATATTGGCATAATGTTGTGCTAACAACTAAGCTCACTTAGAGAGACACAAGGGCTTTTGCAGTCATTATACCATGATAATTCAAGGAAATTATGCCTCGGTTTTTTATTTTTCAATGCTATTACTTAGAAAGTAAAGATGACCAGTTTGGTTCTTAGTGCTTGGTTCAAATGGAACTTTTTGGTATCTCAGATGAATCAACTCAGCAATACAAGATTCCTCTTTTTGTGGGATTTTCCAGTTTTATCAAATTGTTTCCTAATCTATATTCAGATTGGTTGTTGAGCCTACTACAATATAGGAATTAGAAGTGCTTGTATGAGCTTTATTCTCCTAGGAAATAGTCATTGACATGATCCTATTGTAAAACTGTAAACTAAAAAATAGGATCTACAGGAGTAATCTGTGTGCTTTAAAAAGACACTGCAAAGACTGTATGCGGTTCGATTAGTTGGGAATTCAAGGGCCTTTTTTATAAAAACTCCACTGTAACACAAGACTATATTTCATATTGTTACTAATTGGAAAAGGCATGTTGATGGTCAGATCTCCTTTTCATATTTATCTATTTCTTTTCTTACTTGAATACATTTATTCTATTGCAATGCATAGGATTTCTTGATTGTGAGTGACACAATGAAAATTTTATTGTTTTTATTCACAATTAAGATTGTTTTCAAGTACATGTTCTTGTTTCTCAATGATGTTTTGGAATGAGAAATTCATGTGTGAATTGACAAAATAGATACTCACATACCTTCCTTTTTTTATTTACCTTACCATCTGATTTGTTAAAGTGTCTACCATTTACTAAGCCAGTGGTATGTTTACTTGCTTTTATATTGAGTTATATGTTTTATTGAATCCTTGAACAAGATTTCAACCATTTTATAAAAACCTATTCAAAAAACCCTTCATAAATACTATTGCAATAACTTGATGATGTCATAGCTTTCCCTCTCATAGTCAAGTGCAACTTTAGGGACTAACATCTTTTGGCATCGTTGCCGGGGACAAAGGAACGAAGATATTTTCCCTGTGAGAACAACAAGATCATATCTAAATCTTGATGGTGGACAAGAATTTGGGTAATTACATGAGACTGTGTATTTTTCACCTGGAAACTCCTCTGCAATAATTTTTTCTCCTAAAAGAGAAGGAAAAGGACTTAAAACTCCTCCAAATTTCCCATCATCTACAAAGAAACAAGTGACTAGAAAACCTAGATCCTAAGCCTGTTGCAGCAATGTTAGAGCCTGAAAAGTTATTGATAAAATCTAAAAACACTCCTGGACATTCCTCTCTTTCAAAAGAAAATTTTTCTTCTACAAGTACTCAAGGACAGTCTTCTGAAACTGTCAACATCTTTCCATTTGAAGAAATTATTCCTAAGAGTGAAACAAATCTTATTGTTGAACCTTCAGCTATTTATTGCCCTTCAACTATCTCAGAATTGAATTTAGATCAATGAAAATTGTTTGTTGATCTCATTGAAGAAGAACAAACAAATACCTTATCTATAGTTGAAGCTTTGAGAGACCTTCCCAAATATATTAAAAGTGAGCTAGATACATTCTCATCATCACCCCAATCCAATTCTTCTAAAGAGGATAAACCACATTATTATTCCTTTGAAAATCCTTTGTTTATGGAACCTTCAACCTACTCTGGTTCAGATAAGAAACCTATGATTTATTTAGTTGAAGATCAAAAACTTATATCATCCCAACTAATTTGTTCCACTCAAGGAACTGTTTCTCTTTCTACATCACCAGTTCTTCCCATTCCTACAGTTCAAGCACCCATTGTGATAAATATGGTTGTGAATAGGATGGATGCAATTGTTACAGCCATATATGCACCATTAAATTTACCACAAGTCCTGTATCCATTCCCACCTAATGATTATATGAAGTATTTGCCAAGATTCAATGGAGAGGGAGAAGTCACTGCTGAAGAACACTTAAAATCTTTCTACAGTTTTGCAAATAATTTTAATGTAGAGAATGCAGATGTTTGAATGAGACTTTTTGTGCAAAGTTTAGATGGAGAGGCAAGGAAATGGTTTAGAATCCTACCTCCCAATTCAATTGTTGATATTGATGCACTGGATGATACCTTTTTGAGACACTAGGGAGATAAGAAAGACTACTTGTGTTATATCACTGAGTTTGGTGCTTTGAAAAGAAAAAAAGGAGAATCCATATCTGATTTTACCAAAAGATTTAATAAAATGTATAGTAAAATTCCAGATGAAATCAAACCCACAGAAACATCAACCAAAATTACTTTTTCCAATGCCTTTGATGCTGAGTTTTCTTTGTTGTTGAGAGAAAGGAGATATGCTACTCTGAGTATGATACAAGAAGCAACCATTGAAGTAGAATCTAACATACTAGTAGTAGAGAAATTGAAGTCTAGGGGTGATAGAGACATGAAAAAACAAAGAAAAGAACTCCCTTCTTCTTCTCATACATCATCTAATTCTAATATGGATGAAATGGCAAAAATGTTGAAAACCTTGACATCTGAAATGACCAGGTTGAAGATGGAAACAAAACATCCTAGCAGACCTAGATAGGAAGGAGGATACATAAATCCCAACCAGTTCAGAAGGCCTAACCATGTTCCTCAAATCTTGCCCAGAGAAAGGAGAAATCAAGAAGATCAGAAAGTTTTGCCTCCTTTTCAAAATAATGCAGTGGAGGAATTTGAAGAAATTGATGACACTAAGGAAGATCCTATAGTTCATTTAAATGATACAGAATTACCTCCCACTCATTTGACACAACAAGATTATGAAGATTCTCTTATACTAAATCAATTTGAGGAAGAGGATGTTGAATCAATTATCCAAAAAGAAACTAAAAGGAAAAAATATGATCTTAGGTCCAGATCAAATACACCAAAGGTGGATATACCTGTTCCAACTAAAAATACTAATGCTCCAGTTAAATCAGGGGTCAGTAAATAAAGTTCAGGGGTTAAAATTGATCAACAACCAAAAAACACTATCAAGGTTAACACTACATAGGTGAAGGAAACTGACAATCATGTTTCTTCTTTCAGTTTGGAAAATGAAATTAATAAAATTAAAATCCCCATACCTCTGGTAGGATTTATGAAAATTGATCCTTTTATAAAAATTTGTTCTCAAAGCATTGCAACCTCCTGCTCATGTTACTTTTTTAGATACTATAAATCTTGAAGATGAAAACCCTGCCATAACCATTGGACCTCATATTGAAGACATGTCTGATGCTTCTCCTCCCTTCAACATATCTCTGAACATTCATGACAAAATATTGCATAATTGTTTAATGGATTCAAGAGCTTCACACAATGTCATGTCAAAAGTGGTAATGGATGAATTCGGTTTAGACATCACTAAGCCTTATCTAGACCTATATTCATTTGACTCCAGGAAAGTTAAATGTTTGGGAGTCATTAAAGACATGGTTGTCACTTTATCTCAGTTACCTATGAAAAGTGTGGTGTTGGATGTAATTGTGGTTGAAATACCTCCTAAATTTGGGATACTTATGTCAATATCATGGGCTAAGAAAGTAGGAGGTACACTACAAATGGATCTCAGTTATGCTACCATACCTGTGTTTGGTGGAGAACATCGAAGACTGTATAGGGACGTGAGGTTGGATTACCTGGTAAGTGATCATGAAAATATTGGTAATCATCCCATATATGTTGTAGAATATGAACTTGGTTCTCCTATTTTTCACATTGGTGACCAGATAGCTGAAACAAAAGTCAAAAAATCATACCTACAGCTGAAGAAAATGCAGAAAACCTAGTCTGGAAAATGTTCTTTGATGGGGCTTGTTTTAAAGAAGGCTCTAGGGATGGGATTGTTTTTATTTCTCCTACCAAAGAAGTTATTCCTCTATCATACAAATTGGAATTTGATACAACCAACAAAATCAATGAATATGAAGCTCTTTTGCTAGGATTGAAATATGCTAAAAATATGGGCATAGATACAATTTATGTTTTTGGAGATTCAGAGTTTATCATCCATCAAATCAAAAACATTTATCAGACCAAACAATAGAGGTTAAAGAAGTATAGAAATGAAGTGTGGGACTTTGTTGATAATTTATTTTTGGCCTTCAATATCACTTTTGTACACATAATTTGAATCAACAGGCAGATTCTTTAGCACTTGCAGCCAGTAATTTCAGAACTCCCATTTTTCCCAATTTAAGGTTCGAGATTGAGGTAAGACATAGACCCTCAATACCAGATAACATAAAAAATTGGCAAGTTTTTAAATATGATCATGAAATTCAAAGGTTTTTGGAGACCATTGATGATTTTTCTAATATCTCAATAGATCAAGATAATGAAAATGATGATGTGGAAGTTCATGCTGCAAATGTCCTTCAAGACAGTATTGTTGGTCATAAAATCATTGAGTTGAAAACAAATCATATGCCAAAGGGCCTAGTTCCACTTGAAATATTATTTGACCATAATGATGTTTCAAAAAAGTCTGTTATTCAAACAGAGGAGGCTGAAATGGTAGATTGTGATATCAGTTCAAATTCAAATCCCAGGATGGTGAAATTATCCATAAAATTGTCAAAAAACAGAGAGACGGGTATGTCAGTTTGATGAAACATTTTTCAGATGATTTTTCCTGGTCTTATCAATACCTTAAGGTTTTTGATACAGAAATTATTCAACACAAGATTCCTTTAAAGCATGGATCCAAACCTTTTAAGAAAAAATCTATACAATTCAATCCTTTGTTGTTACCTATAATTGAAAAAGAACTGAAAAGGTTGTTGGATGCTAAAATTATAGTACCATTGAGATACTCATAATGGGTAGCTAATTTAGTACCTTTCAGGAAAAATAATGGAGAGATGAGGCTTTGCGTAGACTTTAGAAATCTGAATAGATGTTCTCTAAAGGACAATTATCCATTACCTAGAATGGATCATATTCTACAAAGAGTAGTAGGGGAAAAAAGAATATCTATGTTTGATGGCTATTCAAGTCATAATCTGATATCATTGATGGAGGAAGATAAGAATAAGACAACTTTTACCACTCCTTGGGGCACTTTCATGTATGAAAAGAAGCCTTTTGGATTAATGAATGCAGGAGAAACATTTGAGAGAGCTATGGATATTGCATTTGTTGGTGAGAAAGGTAGATTTATGGTTATTTATATTGATGATATTACTGTGTTCTCAACCTCTATTAATGAACACTTGCAGCACTTGAAGCAGACATTTGAAAAATGCAGGAGGTATGGTATATCATTAAACCCTAAAAAATCTCATTTTTCCATGGAAGAAGGAAAATTTTTAGGACAAATTGTTTCACTAGAAGGAATCAAGATAGATCCTGAAAGAGTAAAGTCCATTCAACAGATATACATTCCAAGAAATAAGAATTCTATCCAATCTTTCATAGGTAAAATCAATTTCTTAAGAAGATTTATACCAAATTTTGCAGAAATCATCAAGTATATTACCGATATGTTGAAGAAGGATGCAAAAATAAAATGGATACAAGAATCAAAGGAATCATTTGAAAATATTAAGTAGGATTTAATCTAAGAACTTGTCCTCATCAACCCTAATTACTCTAAGGAGTTTTTGATTTTTTCATTTTCCTCCGAAGACACTATAGTTGTTGTTCTCTTACAAAGAAATGACCAGGGGTATGAACAACCTATCTCTTTCTTCAGTAAGACTCTCAGGGATTCTGAACTAAAATATGATATTATGGAAAAATAGGCATATGCTCTGGTGAAGGATTTAAAATATTTCAGGGTATATGACCTACAATCTGAGATTGTTTCATATGGTCGAAGTAGTGCAGTTAAAGAAATTTTGGTCCAACCTGATTGTGAAGGAAAGAGGGGGGAGTGGATAACTAAAATTTCAGAATACAACTTGACTATAAATCCCACTCAGTTAATAAAAGAACAAGGGCTTGCCAAATTGATGAGAGAGTCAAATTGCAAAGCAATTGGATTATATCATTTCTCCAGTAAACCACATAATTCATCATTTCATATTGAGGAAACTAGCTCATAGGTAAGCAACAAATATTTTTCCTCACCATGGTACAAAGATATTATATTTTTTCTACTAAATCTTCAGTCTCCTCTTGATTTAGATAAATCCAAGTTCATATCACATAAATTGAAATTAGTGAAATATTGCATTATTGATCAAATCTTGTTTTGGAAAGATCCTAATGGAATTTTGTTAAGGTGTGTTGATGAAGAGGAAGCAAAAAAAAATAATTGTGATTTACACCAGGGTTGTAACATCCCTGGCCACCGAACCCTTCCGGGTAATGCTACCCAAACAACCTTAACCTTGCCTTTACTGCTCTGAAACAGTTTCTGTGACACTCTCGGCCTTAAACAACGGGCCAGTCCATGCCACTGAGTAACTTTGCAGAAATAATCACATATAAAACTTAACCGAAAGATAGAGATAACATATGGTATTCACACTTATAAATATATATCTATCTAATGAAATTAAATAGACGTCAATACTCTACTCATACACATGTTCCTGTGGAAGAAACGTTTAACACATACATTCAACATATATATATACAGGCATTACTCATTAATTAAAATGCAAATACAAATACACATAATACAATGAACTTAGAATTGGTACTTATCTTTTAATATATGACCACTAACTATGTGCAGACCTTCCACAAACCTCCCAGCCTTGGACCACATTTCTCATCACACTCAGCAGTGGGTCACCCCCAAGCTGGGACTCAACTCCACCGAGAAAGGGAATTCTAGGCTTGGCAAGGACAACAAGGAAGTTTCACAGAACAACAGGAAGGATATTTTATCCCAGGAGCCACTTACGCCCACAACCCATAGACCCTCATTGCCCACATGCCTTCTCCACCCCAGGAGGGTACACCTTCACTAATACGAGTCCATCGACTACTACACCTCCCTTACCTTGGGCTTCAGCAACAGGCTGGACCAAAAGTCTCAGAGTACTGTAGCTGCTACAAGACTTCCTTCCAGAAGAACTCACTTCCCATCAAACTCTCTCTCTTGGGAGAGTTTCTCACAGGCCTAACAAGTTGCTTCTTCAATTCATCTCCCAATCAAAAAGAAGCAACATTCAGCTACACGCGAATGGCGATAGTAACAAAAAATGGGTATGGACACCAAAAATGGCAACAACCAAACACTAAGACACAGCACGACTCAGGCAAATACAATTGTGTTGGGATTCACAAGAGACACACGGGATAACTCAAGTACAATTGTTGTGTGCTCTCTTATTGGAACGTTCTAGGGAGTGACGGTGATGCCTACTAATGCTTCTTGATATTCCTTTCTTCTAAGGGGTCTCGTGACTCCCTATTTTGCTTGAGCCACTCTCCTTATCCAACTTCTTTTCAATTCTTTCTAGGATCTATATCAATTTTATATTGAATTTTCCATGTTGTTCCCTGGCTTTCATGATCTTTCTATTATCTGTTTGGTGAGTCTAGACATCTCTCTACAATATTTCAATGATTTTCATCATGTTTCCTTCCTTATCTATCTCTTCTCCATGCCCATTGGAGTTCTATCCTTCAACTCTCAAATGGACATCCACTCCTTTAGCTTCATTCTTTGAACTAAAAGAATTATGTGCCTCCTCCATTCTCTACACTCTGCGGAAATTTGGTTCAGTTTTGACAATCATTAACTCTGCAAACACAATGTGCACTCAACTGCAATTTGATAGGCCATCAATCCTTAAAACATTCCACAGTATTCATAAACCAATCTGATTCAAAGAAAACTTTCATATTCCATTTTCTTTCTGAGATCTGTTGTGTTCTATAATAATTTTCGGGCACTATCCGCTTTCCCTTAGCACCCAACCCATGCGACCATGAGTTGTGGCCAAGCGCTAGGTCGATAGGTTCTTATTCGGGACTTCGGGCCTCCAACTTCAGAATTTTTTCAAAGCATATCACAACAAATCTGTCGGAGTTTCAGATTGACAAAATCGTGAAGTACTTCAGGACTTTGGAGGATTTCATATCCACGTACCCCCAACACCCCAAACTATTAATATCCGAACACTTCCATGTCCCTTTTGGTGGCGATATTATGTCATGTCACTTCGTCATTATGAAACTTCAAAAGGTTCTTCCTTTCGTTCCTTATGAACCATTCTTCCGGAGTGTCAAGTCTCTGGACTTCACAACTGGCGCCATGCATCCACTAGACCCACAGTTTTCCTACTTGAACTAAGATACCGAATAGTCACATCACTTAATGCCTTCCAAATTGTGGTGGCATGCATTCGCGGTTTGGAGTAACTCACCTTTCGTCCCACATTTCTTCTGATGCTGACACACAACCCCCTGGTAAAATCATGGTTTGGATTGCAACACCACCCTGGGAAATTAAATCTCATGCAATTTGGGTCCCCACAATGCCTCCTGGACGTCAATCTTGATGTATCGTGATCAATGCCAATGTGGGCACATTGACCTTTAACTATGTTATGCAAACTCAGGGCCCACATAGTACCGTTGTCAACATTCTAGGTGGGGGCACGTGGCAGGTATAGGAGAGCTCCATGTCACTTTCAGGTGACATCATCATGACTCACTACTTCAACTCTTCAGGCTTCGAAGCTTCGAGCTTCATGATTTCTCGCCTCAGCACAAACTAATTCTCCCGAACGCCAAAATCCTGAACAAGCCAATTTGTTGACATGGGTCCCTTTTGACGGACGGTCTGGATTACTCTAGACTTTGGAGCTTCGGGAGTTCTATGTCCTTCATACAGCGTCGTAACTTCGACCCTTGGCTTGATCCAACGGTTTTGGTCCAACTTTGGGCCAATCCAACGGTCAAGCTCTTATCCTCAGTTCTACGGTGTAGATCCACTTCGGGGACTTAGGACTTTAGGCCTTCGGCCTCTTCTGCTCTACAACGCATAACTTCATCGAAGCCACAAATTCCAAAGGACTTGGAGGTTAACTCTCATGCACAACGTAGGGTCAACCTGTTTTTATATGTTGTGTCTTTTTACATATATGTTTTTGTGTAGCTTTTCAAAACTGGATATGGTAGGATTGGGTCGGTTTCCCAAGGTGGTGGTCCAGCCATACCCCTTTGCTATCTTAGAAAACGCAACTCTGGAACCCCTGGTCTGGTTTCCTTTTTGGCAGACCAGGGAGTCCCCCTCTTTATATCATAATCTCTTTTAGTAATACATAAATTTATACTCAAAAAAAAAAGATAATATATCCCATACAAACTTAGTCCCTTTAACTAAAAATTAATTTAAGATATAATAATAATATTATTATTATTTATTATAAATGTTATATTTTCTTTTAGATCAATATATAATGATACAAGTGTTACTAACTGACAATGTCTTTATCATTATAGATCATAAAATCACTTTTAACCATAATTATGTACAAATAAAAATTAGATAAACCCAAAATTTGTAAGAATAGTACCAATCTTTCGAAAAAACACTATAAATAATCACATATTTCTCATTAATTTAAATCTAACATATTAGAGAGTGAACAAAGTGGAAAATAAATTATCATAAATTTAAATGTAACATATTAGAGGGTGAACAAAGTGGAAAATAAATTAGTGAATCTAGAGATGTATTCTCACTTAGGAATAAGAATGGATATGAAAACATCACATAACTCATAAACATGTTTAAAATCGAAGAAATAACATAAAGAAAAACAAAAGAGGTGGTGATATACATAACATATAGATGTTATAGATATGAAAACAAATAAGACTAGCAACAACCACTTTATAAAAGTGGTTGATATATGTCGATCAACGTCATTTTTCACCTTTCCAAATTAATGATGTCGATCAACGTATATCAACCACTTTTATAAAGTGGTTGTTGCTAATTAATGACTAACATACCTAGGGAAAGACAATTAATATATTAATACATTTAATTAATATAATAATTTAATATTACATTAATTTAATATATAATAAAAAATAAATAAATTAAAGTAGTAATTAGTGGATAAATATATTAAAGTATTAAATGTAACATATTGATTATTAATTGATTGATACATTGATAATGTAATGTATTAATGTATTTAGTAATACATTACATTAGTTTATAATGTATTACATTAATGTAAATATAATACATTAAAGTATTAATGTATAATACATTAATATATTAAAGTATAATAAATTAATGTATTATAATTTAATATTATACATTAATTTATAATACATTAATGTGTAATATATTAATACATTAAGTACTCATACATTGATATAATGATGTGTAATGTAATATTAATATAATATATAATAAACATTTATAAATTAAAGTATTAATTTACATTAGTGTCTAATGTAACATATTGAATGATTGATAGATTCATAATATAATGTATTAATTAATTAATTAATACATTGAAAATGTAATAATAAATTAATACATTAAATATATCAATAAATGCATTAAATAATAGATTACTAAAGTATTAATACACTAATAAAGTAATGCATTATTACATTAATGCATAATGTAACATGCTAAACATTCAATATATTAACAATACATTATTACATTATTGTAATACATAAATTAAAGTATTATTGCATTATGCATAAAGTTACACATTAAATATTAATACATTAATAATGTAATGTATGAATTACTTAATACATTTTTAACTAATACATTGTTAAAGTATTAATACAATAATAAATAAATATATTAATAATATATTATTAAAAAATATATTAATAATACATTATTAAAGTAATAATACATTAATAAAAATATTATTAAAGTATTAATACATTTATTGAAAATGATTGTGGTTGATTATGGTGGACCATCATCATGGTTTCTTATGGTCATGATTATGAATAACATTGATGTATATAGTAATGTATTAATACAATTAATTAATTAATTAATACATTTTTAATAAATACATTACTAAAAGTAAAGTAGTAATATACTATTATATTAATATAATGTATAAATTAAAGTATTAATTTACATAAATATATAATATAAAGTATTAATTAAGTAATACATTTACACAATATTAATTACTACATTGTTAAAGTAATAATAAAAAAATTCTTTGATGCCTTTAATCCATTAAATGAATTAATAAATACATTAGTAAAGTATTAATATATTAATGTATAATGTAACATATTTAGTTATTAATAAATTAATAATGTATTAATAAATACATTCTTAAAGTATTAGTGCCTTAATAAATACATTACTAAAGTAGTAATACATTAATAATATATTATTTAAGTATTAATACAATAATACCTTAATTGAAAATGACTATGGTTGAGTATGGTTGACCATGACCATGGTTTACTTTGGTAGACCTTGGTTGACGTTGGGAAGGAAAGGTTGGCTATGGTTGACCATGGTTTTCCTTCATCATGGTTGAGTTAGGTTGACCATGACCATGGTTGATCAGAGTTTATTATGGTTGAACATGCCCATGGTTGACCTTCGTTGACCATGTGGATCTCATTATGGTGGGCCATGTTGATTATGTTCACCGTAGTTTTCTATGGCACTAGTGCATTACAATGTTGATCATATTTTGTTCATCAAATTGCGACATCATATTTTGTTCATAAGTTTACTATGTTCGATACATTGTGACGTTTTGAAGTGTTTGTCACATTGTGACGTCACGATATGTGCATCACATTACAATGTGAGGAAATGTTTTCCATATTGCGACGTCAAGGTGATGTGGGACACATTGCAACATGTATTTATGTTTGTCACATTGGTTTGTGTACATCAAACTGCGACAAAAGGTTGTGTTTGTCTCATTGTGACATTTGGAAATGTCTATCACGTTGCCTTTGTCCCATTACAATGCCAATTTATGTTCATTTGATTGTGATGTTCATAATTGTTCGTCACATTGTGATGTCTCTATATGTTCGTCACAATGTGACATCCATATATGTTCATTGCATTGCAGTTTTATTATGTTTGGTAGATTTCATTGTTACTATGTTCGACACATTACGATGTTTAGAAATGTTTGTCACATTCAAGTGTCTGTATATGTTCATCAGATTGTGATGTTACTATGCATGGTAGATGGCAACATTACTATGTTCGACACATTACAACGTTTGGAAATGTTTGTCACATTGTGGCATCCATATATGTTCGTCACATTATGAAAATACGATGTTTGGTAGATTGCAAGTTTACTATGTTTGACACATTGCGATGTTTGGAAGTGTTTGTCACATTACGACATCATGATATGTGCATCACATTGCAACGTGAGGAAATCTTTTCATATTGTGAAGGTAGGGTGATGTGGGACACATTGTGACATCTATTTATGTTCATAACATGGTGACATGTATTTATTTTTGTCACATTGTGATGGGACCATCCACATTGCGACGAGATGCCTATTTTCGTGAGATTGCAATGTTACTATGTTTCACAGAATGTAATGTTATTATGTTCATAACATTGCGACATTACTATGTTCGTCATATTGCAACACTATATTGTCTTCACATCGCAATGTATGTGTTCATAACAGTGCTACGTTACTATGTTTGGTAGATTTCAACATTACTATGTTCAACACATTACGACATTTGAAAATTGTTGTCACATTGCGACGTTGGAATAAGTGCATCACAATGCAAAATCAAGAAATGTTCATCACATTGTGACAATAAGATGATGTGCAACATAATGTGATGACATGCCCATCCACATCCATATATGTTCGACACATTGCGACATTTGGAAATTTTTGTCACATTATGATGTCTGTATATCTTTGTCACATTGTGACGATTGGAAGTGTTTGTCACGATGTGATGTCAACAAGAACAACAAGAATTTTAACATCAAATTTCACATTGAACATCGGAGGTATGTTTGTACATCACATTGCATTATTGGTTTTTGTAAGTCAAATTGCGACGTCGAGCTATGAATATCAAATTAGGACATTGGCGTATGTTCGTCAGATTGCAACTTCGAGATCGGTTTGTTCCATAATGACATAGGGTTCTGGTCATGGACATCGGGTTATGTTCATTGACATCAAGTAATGTTTGACACATTGTGACATTGAGTTATGTTTGTCACATTGCAACATTGGGTTATGGTCATGGATGTTGACTTATGTTCAACACATTGTGACATAGAGAAATGTTTGTCGCACTGTGACATCAAGTTATCTTCGTCAAATTGTGTCGTAGGGGTATGAATATCACCTTGCGACATTGGGTTATGAATGTCACATTGTGATGTAGGGCTATGGAAGTCACATTGCTATGAAGGGTTTTGAATGTGAGGTTGCAATTTTGGGGTATTTTTGTGAGATTATGGCCATCACATTGCGATGTTGGGTTTTATTTTTTTACAATATGATTTTGGGTTATGTTCGTTGCATTTAAATGTTGGGATATGTTTGTCACAATTATATGTAGGGTTATGTTCATTTAATTATGTCATTAAGCTATGTTTCTCACATTATGACATCACTTTTCAATGTAGGGTTTTTGTATACCACATTGTATTGTTAGGCTTTTTATGTTAAATTGCAATGTGGAGGTATTTATGTCAAATTACGACATTAGGGCATGTACATCAAATTCAAATGTCAGGTTATAGTCATCATATTGTGACATTGAGACATATTTGTTAGATAGTGACATAGAGCTATGTTGGATTCCATCACAATGTGATGTTGGTGAAAGGTTATGTTCGATTGCAATTTCGGGATATGTTCCTTAGATTGTGATGTTAGGATATGTTCATCACATTACAACATTGGGTTATATTCCTCACATCACATTGTGATATTGGGTTCTGTTTCTCACATTGTGACTCTAGGCTATGTTGACACATTGTAAAAAGGGATTTTTGGCAAGTTTTTTGAAAAAAATTATAGTGAAGTTTTTCCTTTGTCAAAAAGAGAAATTTTAAATTAGCTATTGCATGGAAGGAAACATCCCTAAGGTGTGATGTAAATTAAAAATTTATCATATATTATTGGACCATACATAAATTGAAACTTTATCGTAGTTGATTGGATTGAAGGTACTAAAATAATTATTCTATAAGTCTATATATTATTTAGTAGGAGTTACTTAAGTTACACCTATTATTAATATTTCAAATTTCAAATTATTAATTTCAAATTTAATTATTGTCTCACAATTATACTATTTTAACCATTAAATTAAATTCATTAAAATTTATTAAATATAATTATATTATTTTAACCATTGAATTAAATCCATTAAACTTTATTAAATATGATAATTTATTAAACTTTATTAATACACCCACATTATAAATGTATCATAAACTTTAATATATTAATGTATGACATGATATGAAAATTGTTTAAAAGTGATAATGGATCTAGAATCTATTATTTCTATTTTAGTTTGTTTGATTGAAAATCTATTTTAGTTTGTTTGGATGAAAATATATAAAGGTAATTTGTAATTATTGTTATTTTAGTTTGTTTGGATGAAAATCTATGAAACTAATTTGTAATTATTGTTGTTTTAGTTTGTGGATAAGAATCTAATATTTATTCTAAATTGTTTAGGATGAAAAATTATTTAAGCTAAATTTAATTGACTTTATTTATATATTAAAAATTTATAATTAAAAAGTTTAAATTATTTTATTTCAAATATTTTAAAATTTTATAAAAATATTAATTTCAAATTTAACTATACTCTCAAAATCATATTTTTAAATTAAATTTATTAACTTTAAATATTATAAACTTTAATGTATCTTTAAGTTTAGTAACTAAATAAATATTAATATTATATTTTCAAATATATGGAACTCAACCATATTAAGTTTGCATGAATTTGAATTATTTATAATAAATTTAGGTTTATTTAAATTAAAAAAAAATAATTACTTGAAATTTAAGGATATTTGAAAGATAAATAAGACCATGCATTAGCTAAAGACATTTCAACTATATTTTTCAGAATTAGTGAACACGCTTCTCATTTTTTTTTTTTAACCCAAGAATAGTTGTATTGGTGATTATAACACATTTTATTTTAAAAGGGGAGTTTTATAGCACCTATAATGCAATTTTTGGGTTTGAAATTGTTTTTACGTTTTACATGGCTTCTATTAGCACTTATAATGTTATTTTTGGTCCTCTAATTGTTTGTAAATCTTATTCTACCAAATTTTATACTGTGAAAGAAAAATATGATGCCAGAATGTTATTATCGCTTGATCAATTAGATGAAAAATATGTACCTGACCAAACCTCTCCACTTACCACTGTGGCTATGAGAATAATTTTATACACAATTTGTTGAGATGTATTTTATTTTAATATTTTCCAAATTCATATAACATAATCAATACCTTATAAATAATACAAAAATTTCTTTCCAAGAGAGGCATCCATTCTCCAATCGAGCATAAATTCATGCATTCTCCAATCCATCATAAATCCATGCTTTTCTAGTAACTTTAGAGGACTTTCATATATGTTATAATTCCTATAATGATTAAAGAGGAGTGGATGTTTTCTTTTTAATTGTTAAAAAAGAGAATTAAATTTGCATGAAGGAAAGGTAGGGAAGCAAGCCACACTTTTCAACCTTTGCCTCGCTTGATACGATTAGTGAATGTTATGTTTATGTTTATTGATATGAAGGAAAAGTTTTAAACCTATTACAAAGATACCCTTGTGAATGAATACGAATGTAAGAGAAACATCAAAATATATACGGTTGACCTAGAATGTGTGGTTTGGAACTATTTTTTATTCAAAAGGAACTAAATTTCTGGGAAGAGTTTCATTCTTTATTAAACCTCTAGTACAACATCCGGGTGGAGTTGGAACATTGTCGCCGCAATTTGATTTGGTAAGACACACTCATGTTGCCGTTAGTTCGGCGGAAGACCGTGGCGGTGGCGGTGGCGGAGTTGGAGAATGTGGGTTGGGATGCAGTCCAGTATGAGCAGCGACCACAACTGTTGGCATTTCACTGAGCATCAATGTTCATGGTTGGCCTTGTTTTTAATACACATCGTAATCTGCACAATAAAAACCCAAAAAAACTGAACAAACAAAATTAGTAATCCAGCGACTGATCACCAAATCAATGCAGTGAACAAACGGAAATACGCTCTTCAGACACGCATGCAAGATTTCATCCAGATGCAACTCCCCTACCATTAATTTGACTCCAGATGCAAGGTTTTCTCTTAGATTGCAACTGAATTAATTTGACTTTGATAGCCATTATATAAAGGAATTGACTTGCATCTCACTCTTCACTTGCATCTTAGTCTTGAATGTATATGTATACATCTAATTCCATGCTGGGCTATCCTTGTCAATATGGAAGGCAGTTTGTCAATTGTTAAGGTTGAGTGATACACACATATCCCTTATCGTTAATGAGAACGTTGCCATTGAGCTATGGAGCTTGTTACTCTGAATGCTACAGTGATATCATTAGGTTTAATTGAAAAATGCGCAATAACCATTAACAGTACTCTGAATAAATAATAATATGAATGCACATCGACCCGAATACAAATAATCCAAATGAATACCGATAGAACACACAATAATGTGAATACATAATGATCTGAATACCTAATAACCATTAACAGTAATCTCAATGCAGGTTGATCGATTGAGACTGAATTAAATGGCAAAGGAATTATAAAATCTGAATGCATATAACTAGCACAGCCACAAGTCACTCGTGGCTGGTGAATGCCCAAATAACCGAGTCTTGGGTATTAAATAACAGTTGGAGTAAAAATCGTGGTTGGTAAACTTGGGCTCTTTAGAAAATGAAACATTAATCACTCAGAGGTGGCAATCAACTAGCCATCATAATAAATTTTAAATATGATTACGTAAAAATAAAAAAATAAACATGTAAACTGATGTCTTTATAATAGTGAGGAAGTTAGTGGTTGAAATCACAACCATTGATTTATTGGGACTGTTATCCCCGATATCTAGGGATAATTAGGAGATCATGTCTCGAGGCCCACATGGTCCTAGACATGGAGTACCGAGAGCATGGAGCCACTTGAGCATGGTCCTGGAGGACCCATCTTGTTCTTCTCAGCCAGACTTGTCCTGCCAGCAGTACCAGCCTCCATCACTACCGGCCTGGGCTTGCATCAGAAAGGCTCTTGCTCCATGAGGTAATTGGTCCGAGGTATCATGGTATGTGTCGTATTTGATCATTATAACATTCT
>ML808712.1:80872-104812 GCA_009831015.1 Picea engelmannii | reverse complement strand
ATCTTTGCCTAGCAATCATTGACTTCGTCAACAATTGCATTTTATCATTTTGCTCATATATATCTATTGAAGATAGTCATTGGTTTTATGAAGTACTAATCCACTGCAAGCACGTTCTAGTCTTCTTTGTTTTGTCTCGCAAATAGGTGCATCGCCAGTGGTCTTATCCCCTTGACTATCTCTCTTGGGCAGCAATCTGTGGAAGGGGTTTTCCTGACTTGGCCTTTTACCTTTAGCCCTTCATTGAACCAGATTGCCTTAGGGACATCTCCCTTAGACTTGCCCTCCTAAATAGAAAGAGCCCCCCCATCGAGGTGACAGTGGGTGGGGAAGCTCCTGTTACGCCGATTTCAAGCCCTGACTCAAGCCCTTGGACCTTTCCTACAAACCGTGCGATAACAGGGACGACTAAGAATATTCCAACAATATTTAATCTTGTCCATACAACACTGATTAAGTACTAAAAACATATTAAATGTTCCCATTATCAATAGGTGTAAGCCTTTCGACGTAAATATAAACTATAAAATATTAATGCATAAAATATTAATACATTGAGAGTTAATTGAAATTCAAACGCCACTGCTCTCCACCTGGTAACACTCGCCACGACTCTCCACCTGGTAGCACTCATGGCTCTCCACCTGGAAACACGTGATTTAATTGAACTTATGCCATACTGGCATAACACCATTTCACATTTCACATCCCAACTAACGCCTCTCGCAACTCAAACGTGTCTGTGGCAATCAGATGGTCCATTTCACATTTCACTTATATATAATAAGTGCTATCACGTTGAGGTGGTGCCTGCTAATCAGTCAAACGTGGCAATAAACTTTGTTAATTACTTAACCGTGGCAATCAGATGGGTGGACAGTAATTCCTTAACATGATTTGGTAAATGTGAAAAAGTAAATAAGGTAACGGATGCATTTATAAATCCAAGGAAGTTATGGAGATTAAATCTTATTCATTGATTTCAGTGTAAGACGAAGAATATGCCAGCATCTTTAATTCTTAGCCATAAGATGAAAATTTGTAATTAAAAGCTTCATTAAACCATTGATTCCAATAAGAGGAATGCCTATCGACATAATAATGATTACATATTTCGAAGAAAAAAAATACATGAAAATAACAATTTCTATAATTTGAAACTATGGCTACTCTCATTTGAATCCAGTGAAAAAAAATTAAACTCAACAAATTGACAAAAACTTTGATAATAACACAATCAACATTTAAAATTGATTATTCAACCTTCATGAGCAATCAATTTATATATTAGAAATCAACAAGCACACAACCATCCCAATCATGTTATACAAAAACTTCATATCAATAAAAAATTAACCACTTGTTATACCATATAGCCCAATAAATGTTTATGTTATTTTGTATGTTCATATATAAATAGCTCAATAAATGTCTATGTTATTTTGTATGTTTATATATAAGTAGTTGAGAAGATAAATGACTATATTAAACAAATTAGAAAACATGTTTTGGGATTGTTGTTTTCATGAACATCTTATTTAAAATTATTTTATAAAAAAAATTCATACTTAAATAAATAAAAGAAAAAAAATATGTTTTCATTTTAATAAAAAAAAAATTATTTGAAAAAAAAATATTTCTTCGTTTTATCAAAATAGTAGGAAAAACATATTTCCATTTTTAACATTTCATGTCTTAATATAAAAGAACTTTCATATTTATATTTATGTAGTAATTAAAAAAAATATATAAAACCAAAAAAAATTGTTATTAGTCCCTACCGAAGGTGTAGAGGGACTATAGTGATCAATAATTCGTTGAATTCATATTAATATGTTCTTTGACTATAAATTTACACATCGTCTGTATTGTTCATGCTATAGAAGTAAAAACATTATTTTGTATATAATAAAAAATATCTTATATGTCATCGTTTCAGTGGAGAATATATTGAAGGTATTATTGTCATGTTTGTTGTTCCCAGTGTTGTAAATGTTTAGATATCCAAAGTTTTGAGCTTAGACACTCTTTTTTAATTTTTATTACACTTTTACTAAAATGTTTACATACTGAAAGTTCTGAGCATCGACATTGTTTTTTAATGTTTTTATTATTATTAGTCCCCGTCGAAGGTGTAGAGGGACTATAGCGATCGATAATTTGTTGACTTCATATTAATATGTCCTTTTATTATTATTTATATTTGTATTAAAATGTTTACATACCGAAGGTTTAGAGCATTGACACTTTTTTTGAGGTGCTTGAATAGGCCTGACAACTTAAATTTTTTCATATAGCGAGGCCCTTAAATAGCCTGGCAGCCTTAAATGTTTACCTAAATAGGCTTCTCAGAGTACATTTTTCCTCGAACTTTTCCATACAATGTTGCAGTGAATTTGGACAATATTGTTGTCCACTGCCAGTTTCATAGCCATTGTATGTTTCATACTTCTTCTATGCTTGGAATGCAATTTGGTCATCATTGAAGATACATATATTGTTTACTGGTTCGGTGGGTGCTTCTTGTCCAATGGTTCGTCAGTTGTTGCTTATTTTTGTTTGGTTCAACTTTGCAAGGTTGAGGAATTGCGCCTATGGTTGGACCTATTGGTGCTTGTTGCTTTCTTTTGTTTACTTCAACTTTGTAGGGTTTGGGTCCTGCATGCGAAGTTGGAGCTCTTTCTTTTTACTTTGTGGGGTGCAGGTGTTGCACCCACAATTTGACCTGTGCTTCTATCGTTCATCGTTTTAGAGTAAGTTTTGAAGCCATAATTTCATTTCTATTCGTTCTTTGTTGTTCATTGTTTGCAGTTTGCAAGTAAGAATGTTTGATTATTTATGCTGGCATGATCTTCATATGTTTTGGGTTCCTTCTGTGCTTAGGCTGTAGTTTGGTAATCATTGGAAATACATGTGTTGTTTATTGGTTCAGTGGTTGTTGTTTGTTCATTGGTTCGTTGGTTCGTTGGTTCGTCGGTTGTTGCTTATTGTTGTTTGGCTCAAGTTTGCGAGTTTGAGGTCCTAGGGCTATAGTTGGGCATGTTCATTCTTGATCGTTGGTTTCTTTCTTGTTGTTTTCTTTTTTTTACTTTGGCTTTGCAGGGTTGGGGTCATGCACCCGTAGTTGTAGCTATTTTTTTGCACTTTGAGGTGTTCAGGTCCTACAGCTGCAAGTGGACCTGTGGTTCTGTCATTTGTCATGTCTAGCGAAGTCGAGATCTGGTGCCTATCTCATGCCCGCCTATCCTGCTCTTAAATTTTTCTCCAATTATTTTTCCTAGCTTTGGACCATACCTACATGCCTTTGAAAAATGTTATTGTAGAGTAAAAGGATACTGAGATGATTCTAGCAAGAGTGGTGTTTTGTGGATTGCAAATTGCAGTATCCAGTTTCTATGTTGTTTGGCATGCAACATTGCTAGCATAATGAATGTGTTCTCAAATGCATCACACCATTTACATTTAGACGAAATCATTATCATTCTAGGATACTTCAGTGTTGACATGATACAAAATGGTGGCATAGCAAATAATTAGAAAACTACATGTGCAATTACAATGTCCATTGTCTTTTTTGTTAAGATAAAACATGTGCAAATTGCACATATTAACCATATATGGTGAAATGTGACCATATAAAAATGCAACCTCTTTATCATGTACACAGACTGGTGTGACCACGATACAATTTGCCTTGTACTTGAAATATGAGATGTACACCAAAGATACTGCAAAATTATATTTCCATGTCTCAAAGCATATCTGGATACTTTGCTGCAGAAAACAAAAATCATTCAGTTATGGCCATGCAATTTCTTAATTTTTTCTGTATTGTAATATATTTTGGGTAGGAAAAACTTTATATAATTACAACCATGGATGGAGAAAAACAAAGGTTCATGTTTCTAACTATGTTTTATTTTATTCGTCGATTCTCATTTACTATATGTACATATTACTTGTTCTCCCCTGCATACCATCTTCCATTCATATTCATTGTATTTTGTGTGTTCCCACATTAAAACAAACATAATAGCTGGAGAAAACGAAGGAGTCTTTACCGCAAGTGTGGAAGAGGAGATACAAAAGTACATGCGTGTATTGTTATTTCATATTCCATTGTTTTTTATTTCATTTATTATCTGTATATGTGTTCACCTAATTTATTGTATGTAGATATTGTGTATCTTCCTACATAATAACTTATCTTCATGTCCTTTGTATATTTTGTGCCTCTACATTGAAATAAATCGAACTCTGTTTATTTTTTTTACATGCCTTCCTGCATACCAACTTCCTTCATGTCCATTGTATTTTTCTGGATTGCTACATTTAAACAAACAAAGTGGTTGGAGAAGACGATGGACTCTTTGTCGCGAATGTAGAAGAGGAATTACAAAGGTGCATGCCTCTACTATTATTTCATATTCCAATGTTTAGAATTTCATTTATTGTCTGTATATTTGTTCTACTTGTTCTACTTCTTTGCACCTATTTTACTGTATGTAGATACTACGTATCTTTCTACATAGTAACTTATCCTTATGTGAATTGTATTCTCTTTGCTGCTACATTGAAATAAATAGAACTGTATTTCTTTCTTTTACATGTCTTTTTGCATACTAACTTACCTTCATGTCCACTGTATGTTTGGCGTTGCTACATTGAAATAAACAGATTGGTTGGACAAGAAGATGACTTATTATATGCCACAGTGGAGGGGGATGAAGTACAATCTTCGAAAAGGTATACCAACTATGCTAGTAAATCAAACACACAAAACGGATGGGTGCATATAATATTGGCCTAGAAAATGATTATTTAGGAGGGCCTTTGTTGAGATTTCCTGCTTCCAAACATTTCCCTCCCCATTTCTAATTTTCCCACTTTCTATTATCCTTTTTTTTCCCTCTTCTATAGTTAACTGAATTCCCCTTCGTTTTTCTCGTCTACTTTCTCTTTCTGGTTGGTTTTGTTAGTCATCTTTCCAAAAATGTCTAGGTGTGCGAGTTAGCAGACTCACGGGTTCACATTTATAGTCATGCTTCTATATCATGACTCTGACTGATGGTTTCCTCATTCCATACTTATCCACTTTTTCGATCATGGGTTCCCGAGATAGCGGATTCAATATTGTGCCTCTAGCTTTAGAGGTTCCGCTATATAAAGATTGGTCGTCGTACCCCCCCATCATACCCTATTCCCTGTTACACATTTTTGCAGTCAAAAAATCTGAGGCATACAATTTGACCGTCAGGTCCTTGTGTTTTTTGAGTATCCCTTGACACCCTATTTCGTATTTCATCTCCTTCCACCATGTATGTGACATTCAGAAAAATTATGGACAATATACAATGCTTATTTAGTCCTTCTGATGTTCATCTACACATGCTTGCATCAAAAAAAGTTGGACTAGTGACATGGCCATGAGCAGTCAATCGTCGCAAACATCAACAAACCAACAAGTCCAAAGGTAAATATGCATACATTGTGTTCCTCATATGTTTACCAAAGAAATATACTCATCTATTTATTCATCTATTCCATGGTAAATATGTTGATGTCATCTTCAACACATACTTTGCAGTTCACAAGAAGTATCAACAAGCACAAGTGAGACGTCGAACATGATGCAAGTTTTGCAAACTAAGAGGTCTGGTTGAAAAACTATGGCTCCATACTTCATCGAACTTGTGCGTCTACTTGTACATTTATGCCAGGAAAAAATAAAACAAAAAAATAAAGTAGACTACCATTTACATTACTTTTCCTATTAAAAAAATGTCACCAGGTCTAAACTTATAACACCCAAAATACTATCAATAGAGGGCTTGAACAACCGCGGAACTGGACAACTGTTCGTCGGGGACACAATGGTCGTCTATAGCACCTACTGTAAATTCTAGTAAATTCTGACCTTGTACAATATCTACTGCAAACTGATATTCAGAAAAGAACAGAAAAGATACAATGGCAAATACAAACATTACAGAGAGATTTTTCACCTGGAAACCCAAACCGGGAAAACCAGCATATATTATATTCATACATCGTTTTTACACTGTTTACAATACAATATACATATAGGAGCCAACGGCATCCAAAACCCTAACCCAATGACCTGGATTAGTCCAAAACCCTAATTCCTTAACCGGAAATAGAAAACCATCGGCAAAAAACCATGTGCCGAAAAACCACCTAATATCACGTGGTCCCGAAAATATGTCGTCCCGGAAATATGTCGTCCCGGCGAAAATATGTCGGCCCGAAAAGAAAAAAATTCAGGGGTGCTGCCCCTGCACCCCCCAAGGGGGGGCCTAGCGGCCCCCCCTCTAACCCCCATGCACGCCCGGCGCAGGCACTCAAACACTACTACTCGTGCAAAGAATATAACACATACCCAACACCTACTTGGACAAGGCAAACCAAACTAGATCCATTATGCGTGTTGACATGATAGACAAAGAATCCCTGATGACAGTCACACTAACTATTCCCACACAACTTGTCCAAAAACATGCATAAAATATATTTCCAAGTAATGGGATATCCATTACAAATTTTAATATATTGCCCAAAAAAATATATGACCGTGGTGATTGTGATCGAACTATATCACTCAACGAAACAAGTATCGTGGAAAAAATTCGCGCTATTTGTTCAGAATATCATTTCATCCTGGACACAACTATTAGCCAACTTGCACAGAGCAATGACACTAACCCAATTGGAACCATTGGTGCAATTGTCACACTCATGAGAAAACTTGGCTCAAATCACATTCTCCATATAAAATATGGATATTCTGACAATGACAAGGAAATGGTACCGTTCTCCATATCCACTTTTGTACTTTACTTTCACATGTCCATATATCTCGGTTATGTTACACAACTATTTCATTGTTCCATGTTGCAGTTGCAATTGTTCGACACCTATTCAATTTTTTTTTCCTCAATCGAACAACAATTGCATAAAAGGAAATTTCCACTTATGGTCTTCAAAAATATAACAAAGAAAAGAGATGTTAAAGAAAGGATCTTTCACACAACCTAAACAACATTTTTAACAGAATTGTGAACAAATGTAGTACAGGATTTCAATGAACTAACTAGCTCTACAACTGTTGTGCGTATACATCTACAATTTCATCCTCAGTTTGCTCATACAAAATGCCTTCACCAATTTTCTGTAGTTTTTATTTTTTTGTTGTGTAGTTGTATATTATATTGTTCAATATATTAACTACTATGCTCATGTGCCCAGGTTGAGGGTGTTTTGGTTGCATCGAATGCATACTCGACGCCCTTCGAGCCTATATGTACCAAATGCAACTCTCATGCTTCTGCTTTTGCTTTCATAAATTATGATACAATTGATTGTATATGATGCAGTAAAAAAATCCCTTACATATATAGACATTGCCTCAATGCTGCCATCCAAACCGTGGGTAACACAATCGTACATTGTACAATTAGACAGTCTCTGTTACAAGATTTGCTTCATGGGTTAGTAGAATTTCCATATGAAGTATACCTATAGAAAAAGGCAAACAGTGTCTACATGTTGCGCAACTTTCGGATACATAGAAAATCTAACTTAAATTAGGACAATGCAATATTGCATATCGGCTAGTAAAAAAAAAATAATGTATATATATATATATATATATATATATATATATATATATCAAGCTTTGGCAGGAAACAAAAAAATATCATTTGTCTCTATACTTTTTCTTCAATACCCAAATGAATGTTCGTCAGACTCAAGTTCTTCAGAGTTTACATCTATGGCTGTAAAATTTTATTTCCAGATATTTTGTCTCTTTTTGTGCACTTGAAAAAACAAGGAGAATCTAACTAAAAATCAAATTGTTGTTGTTATTTTGATGTTTTCTTGCATCTCCCAGTAAGAATGTTCCATATTTGTTGGGGTGTCCAAATGAAAAAAAAAATGGTGGCTAGCTATGGATTTTTTGGAAGAGTCTGCACCCTTTTGGGTGCCCAAATTGGAAAAATGTTTTCCAACTATATAGCCATGGTAGGATTTCTGCATTTTTTGGGTGCGCAAATAAAAAAGAACATTATCTCCAACTATACATTTATGGTATGATATCTACATTTTCTCGATGTCGTAATTGAAAAAAAGGGCTCAACATGGATTGAAGCATGAGCTTCATATCTTCAGAACTCGCTATAGAGATTAGGGAGTTTGGGCTTTGGAATTCATATAGGAAGGTGCATTTATTGTTGATGTACAATCACATAAGATTGTTCATTCCAGAAATGGGAAGCATGTGGACAAACCCCATACAAAGTATCCAACTGTTAATAACTCAGGCCCATCCTTTGAACTTTTTTAATGGCTTGCTCCTTTGGGCAGAACCATCAAGCATTTCCAATAATATTGGAGATTTGGCATTGTTAAGACTAGTAGTGATAGAACATCGCACTATTAGAAGAAAATGTCCATAATGATCTTGCTTCATCGTAAAATAGTAATCGGCAAGTTTCTTTTTCCCCATTTGGGGGTTTGGTTATAGCTGGGATACAATGGCGAAGCTCCGTTGGTTTTGTGATGTCTTTTGTTTGGCAGTCTTTTGTTCATATATCATGGCCCAGGTTATTTTCTCATGGCAGCATATACCAGATGTAAGAGAAAACCAATGCCACGTGTGTTTTATATATATATCAAATTGTTTCATGCATAAGTTGATGTGTACTACTCTATGGACCCTTGTGGGATCTCACTTGGCGCCTTCTGTGTGGATGTGTTGCCTTGTGCCTCGACTTTCAACACATTTGGTTTTTACTTAGCTTTTGGTTGTATGCTTCATTCTGGAAAATTAATGATACATTCAGGATATTGGTGGTTTTTCTATGATCTTAAAGAATATACAGGATCTGCTTTTCCTCTTAATATAAGCTCTCTGACGTGAATGTGGTATGTGGCTTTTTTTATCACTTTTCCTTTATCGATGAACTTAGCAAAATTCATCTCTAGGAATATTTTGAAATAAAAGGATATATACTATGTGAAGTCCAATGGAACTATTATATCAACCACATAACATTAAAATTTAAATTCATCTTAAAATTCAAATTCATTGTTATACTTACGGTGAAGTTGATAGTACAATAATTTTACTTGAACATCCCAAAATTGATTTTCTTGTGGCTTTTCGATGTTTCTCTTATAAAAACACATCCTGGAAACTATAAGCATGGCTCGCTTTATATATTCATTGATTGAAGAGAATGTTCACATGTTTAATGCACTTCATAGTTACTGTTAAGACCATCAATGGGGATTTCTTACACCAATTCTCGCTTCCGAAAATTTCCATCCCCTTTCTTTTTTCCCTCTACTTTCTCTTTTTGGTTACTTAGTCGTTTTTCGGAAAATGTCTAGGTGCAGGGGTTGGTCGATTCACGTCTTCAGATTTTCATTCATACTTTTATATCATGAGTCTGACCAACTGCTTCCTCGTTTCATATTCAGCAAACTTTTTGGATCGTGAGTTCCTGGGTAGGCGGGCTCAACATTGCGTTTCCATTGTTTCGTCACCTACAAACAACACTCGAACTTCCCCGATCTACAAATTGGCAACCAAATTCCGCTTATTTTTTCTCATTTGCTTTCCCTTTCTGGTTACTTAGTCGTTTTTCCGAATGTGTCATTTTTTCTGAATGTCCCGAAGTTCTGCAATATGCAAATTGATCGTCGAAGTCCGTCATTGTCCCATGTTCCGTGTTACACATTTTGCAATCAAAAGTTGGGATACATACAATTTCACCATCAGTCCCTCACATCTCCTGAGTAGAACTTATGGACATGTTTTCAATCTCGTCAATATTCTCTATTCTGAGTATGTCAAATAATTTTATATCACGAGTCCAACCAATCGCTTAACATTGCATACTTGGCCACTATTACCATCGTCGGTTCCTGGCCAGGCTTTCTCAACATCATGCTTTCATTGTTCCGCTACCTACAAACAGCACCCAAAATTCCATGATATACAAATTGACCACCTAAATCCGTCATTGTGCCCTCTTCCATGTTACACATTCTGCAGTCAAAATTTTGGAGACATATAATTTGACCATCGGCCCCTCACGTCTCCTAAGTATAACTTGTGACCCTATTTCTAAGCCTACCTAACCGCTTTCCATACTTGGCCATTTTATGGAATCTCTTTCGCAGGTTGGTGGGTGGAAAAAATGTACAATGCTTAATCTCTCTTTGCCATCCCTTCTATCTTCACACTTCTTTCTAGATATGAAATTATTAATATTTAATGCTAATCGCTCATCATGCAGGAACCGTTAAGATTGTCATTAACATCTGAAAGGTTGGAGAAGATTTGTCATTAATACGAATTAAACCAAGATTTTGGGAGAGTTGTGTTATCATTTCCAAGTATTCATTTCAAGCATCATGCAATCTCTTTTGTGCATCGTTCGTTTGGATCCTTTATGAAATATCTAATCCTTGATCGCTCTTCGCCATCACCACCACCTTCACAATTTTTTTCTAAATATGTAATTAGTAAGCTTTAATGGTAACAACTCATTATGCACGAACTGTGGAGAGTTTCATTGATCAATGAAAGGCTCAAGGAGATCTTCCATTGATACGCATTAAACCAAGATTTGTGGAGGGTTATATTGTCCCTTTGAATTTTCATTTCAAACATCATCTGGAGAAAACGGAAATTCTCGTTAACTTATGGAAGCAGTTCAACAACAGTTATGTCTAGATACAATAAACATCTTCGGGCATGATGACCATAGGTTCTAGTACTCTAGGGCATGTTCTTACTACTCATCTCCCTCCACCCAGGAGAAAAAAAGGAGATGATCCCTTGGTGCACGAAGATATATATTTCAATCCAAATAATTCCAAGGCAACCCCGCCTACTCAGACAGCCTACCCACCTGCATTGATGGCTAGCGCAGAGGTTGATGTGGTAGATTTTGAGATGAGAGAATATGATCTAATGGACAATGATACAGAAATGGATGATGGAAATTCAGACATTGTTCCCACTCCTACGCCCAAATTGAAATCAACCATAATGGGGGGCACTTCTCGACTCAATGATGGTGTCCCTGACAAGACCAAAATAAGGGGTTTCGGAAAATAAACCGACAATGAATGAAATATCTGCTTTGCAGATCGAGAGTAGGAATTCCATAGGTCCAAATTAGTCTATTATGGGCGGAATTATTTCACTGTAAGGAAATGGTCTCTTGATGCTCCCAAAGATATATTTCAATCCAAATAATTATTCAAATGCGGAACCACTCTCTTGTTCTCTGGATATAAAATTAACATCTTAGGGAATGAGGACCAGAACTCCCACTGGTGCAAGGAATATTCCTACTAATCATCTCCTTACACCTAGAATGGACTAATTTGGGCCTCTGGAATTGCTTGTGCAGCCTGTGTCCCTAAATTCTTCGACTGTGAGGAGGTGGTCTCTTGGTGTGTCCTAAATTTCAGTTTTGGGCTCTTATGATTGCCCTGCAATGTTTTTCATGTTCTTCCTCATGGGAAGCTTGTCAAAACTATCAATTTTACCGTGAGGATGGGTTCTTATGTCCTCCTGCGTTTGAAAAAATATGGGTTGCTTTCTTGTTGGTGTGTAACGTTGGAGCGATGTTGTGGGATGTCGTGTTATTTGTAGTAGCGACCGTGGATTGGAAACTCTTCTCGTCGGGGCATTTTCCTTGTTATTTGTACAATTGAGTGGTGCCTTGCAATTTCTCCAGGTTGTCAGCATCAAGAGTAGGAGTGTTGTTCACCTACTTCAAGACAAGGAATTATTCCACTGCGGAACCACTCTCCTATTTCTTTGTCACCTCAGGTCTTTCGCAAGATATTGAGATTGCGGCAGGGAACATTGACCTTCCAAGGAGAATAATGCAAGGATTTCCTATAAAAAAATGCATGGTAATGAGTTATGTATGCATGTTGAAGACAATATCGATGGCTCTTGCATGTTGTCCCACTAGAGGAACAACATAGAATTGTATGCATGTTTCTTTTTTCTTTTCGTTTTTTGTAGATCCCATCCCTGTGTTTATGACAAATATGTTCAATGTTTTGGTGCAAAGAACTCAGTCCAATTTCTATGGATAGATATACACTGCCTAGTATTTTTTTAATAGATTTACTATTAAAAAATTTGCCTTGGAATCTTGGTTCCTACTTCTTTGTTGAATTTAACACCTCTTCTCATTAGCATGGTTTGATAGTCTCGTAGTTCTTGAATATTGTATTGTCTCAATTAATTTCATATAATATGGAGCATTTAACAATTATATGCCAATGCATTGTGTCGATCCCATCAGGATTTTATGGAAACAAAAATTAATTTTAGACAGTTTCAAACCAACATTCACTTATATTCATAATGCAGATAGAACATAGCAAGACCAAATCAAGATGCGGCAGTTAGGGCCCCACCCTAGAAATTTTGTTTTCATCTCATCTTTGCTAAGCAAACGATTTCTTATTTCCCTTTCACTTCCTTGATTCCTTTACTCCGAAAGGGAAAATTTTATTATTTGTCCATCCCCTGGCCTCTATATGAGCACTTTTAATTTATTAATGAAATTAGCAAATTCCTTGTTTGTGAATAAAAAAGAAAAATTGATCTATGGTGGTTGTAGTCAAACGGGACTATGAAATCAACTACAATATTAAAATTCAATATCATTGTTGTTTCTAGACATGCAATTATTAAGCTTTAATGCTAACAACCCATCATGCAAGAAGTTTAATACTTAAGTTAATATGTCAAAGTCATGGAAGAATGTGTCAAGAACACAATTACTCCCACAAGTTGCAATAAAAACTAATCTTCAAAAAAGCATTTGCTCACACCCTTTTTAATGGTATAAGCACAATAGAAAACGACTAAGTGGTTAAAATATTGGACTAGAAAATGATGGTTTTTCAACAATGGGGCTTGTTTGAGACCAGTTCCCACTTACGAAAATTTACCTCCACTTTTCTATGTTCCCACTCTTTTATCCCCTTCTTTTCCCTCTTCTATACTTAACCAAATTCCCCTTTCTTTTTCCCTTATAGTTTCTCTTTTTGGTTACTTAGTCATTTTTTACAAAAATGTCTTGCTATGAGGGTTGGTGGATTCATGGGTTCACATTTTTATTTGTGTTTTTATATCACGATTCCAACCGAGCGCTTCCCCTTTCCATACCTAGCCAATTTTTCGATCGCAGGTTCCCACCCAGGCGGTATCTAAATTTCACTTCCATTGTTCTGTGACCTACAAAAAGTAGTCCATCTTCTGCGATATGTAAATTTACTTCCGGACTCCCACATCATCCCCTCTTTTGTGTTACACATTTTGCACTAAAATGTTCTGATACATACATTTTGACCATCGAGGCCTCACGTCTCCTCAAGAACCCTTGTCACCTTATTTTGAAGCTCATCCGACCGCTTTACACACTTGGACATTTCTTGGAATCTCTTTCGCGGATCGTCGGGTTGGCGGGTTTAGGAAATTTCCAATATCTAGTCATTGTTTCCTGTGCACTCCACCTTCAGACATCTTTCCAAGTATATGCAATAACTATACAACTTCTCCAAAACATACAGAAAATATCTTGCTAGGAAATGGAATATCTATTACATATTTGAATATATTAGCCCTTCTTTTCCCTCTTCTATACTTAACCAAATTCCTGTTTCTTTTTCCCCTCTACTTTCTCTTTCTGGTTACTTAGTCATTTTCCAAAAATGTCTAACTGCGGGGGTTGGTGGACTCATAGGTTCACATTTTCACTCATGATTTTATATCGTGACTCTGATCGTCTGTTTCCCATTCCATACCTACCTACTTTTCATATTGCAAATTCCCGAGCAGACGGGCTCTAGATTTCACTTCCATTGTTTTGTGACATGGAAACAACACCCATACCTCCATGATATACAAATTTACTGTTGGACTCTCACATCATACCCTCCTCCATGATACACAGTTTTCACTCAAAAGTTCTGAGACTTGCAATTTGACCTTTAGGTCCTCACGTCTCCTGGGGAACTATTTTCACCCCATTTTGAAGCCTGTGTGTCCGCTTTCCATACTTGGCCATTTCTTGGAATCTCTTTTGCGGATCGTCGGGTTGGAGGGTTCATGAAATCTCCAATTCCTAATCGATGTTTCCTGTGCCCGCCGCCTTCGCACTTCTTTTCAAGTATGAAATAACTAAGGTTTAATGCTAACAAATCACCATGTCTCCAGGAGACAGTCATACTAACTATCCCTACACAATTTGTCCAGAAACATGCATAAAATATCCTTCCAGGTAATGGGATATCCCACATACCATTTCCCTATTCCATACTTACTAACTTTTTTTCTTGCGGGTTCCCAGATAGGCAGACTGCACTTCCAGTGTTCCTTGACCTGCAAACAACACCCAAGCTTCTGTGATATGCAAATTTACTACCAGACTCTCGCATCATCCCCTCTTTCGTGTTACACATTTTTTCACTCAAAATTTACGATACATACAATTTGACCGTCGACACCTCACATCTCCTCAAGAACCCTTGTCACCCTATTTTGAAGCTCATCCGACCACTTTCCACACTCGGCCATTTCTTGGAATCTCTTACGTGGATTGTCGAGTTGGAGGGTTCAGGCAATTACCAATTCCTAGTCATTGTTTCCTCTGCCTGCCACCTTCACACTTCTTTCCAAGTATATGGAATAAGTATACAACTTCCCCAAAAACATGCAAAAAATATCTTTCTAGGAAATGGGATATCTATTACAGATTTGAATATATTAGCCCTTATTTTCCCTCTTTTATACTTAACCAAATTCTCATTTCTCTTTCCCCTCTACTTTCTCTTTCTTGTTACTTAGTCGTTTTTCCGAAAATGTCTAGCTGCACAGATTGGTGGACTCACATGTTCACATTTCCACTCCTACTTTTATATCGCGACTCCGACCGACCACTTCCCCATTCCTTACCTAGCCACTTCTCTAATTGTGAATTCCCATGTAGAAGGTCTCTAGATTGCACTTCCATTGTTCTGTGACCTGCAAATAGCACCATGACTTCCGCGATATACAAATTTACAAATGGACTCTCACATCATACCCTCTTCTGTGTTACACAATTTGCACTCAAAAGTTCTGAGACTACAATTTGACCGTCGGGTCCTCATGTCTCCTATGGAACTATTTTCACCCCATTTTGAAGCTCGTCCGCCCACTTTCCATACTTCGCCATTTCTTCCAATCTCTTTCATGAATCTTCGGGTTGGTGGGTTCACGAAATATCAAATTCCTAATCATTGTTTCATGTGACCGCTACCTTCGCACTTCTTTCGAAGTATGCAATAACTGAGGTTTAATGCTGACAACTCACCATGCCTTGAGGAGACATTCATAATAATTATCCCTACACAACTTGTCCAGAAACATGCAGAAAATATACTGCCAGGTAATGGGTATTATTAAAAATATCAATATATTAGTGAAAACAAATTCCATCGACCATTTCCCTATTCTATACTTACCGACTTTTTCTCTTGCAGGTTCTTGGACTGTCGAGTTCAATATTTCCCTTGCATTGTTCCGTGACCTGCAAACAACACCCAGAATTTCACGATATACATGCAAAAAAGATCTTACCACGTAATGGGATATCTATTACAAATTTCAATATATTAGCGAAAACTAGTATGACCTACCATTTCCCTATTCCATACTTCACAACTTTTTCGATTGATGGTTCCCGGACAAGCGGGCTCAAGATTTCCCTTCCATTGTTTCGCAAACTGCAAACAGCACCCATAATTCTGCAAATATACAAATCGGTCGTTGGACTGCCCCATCATACACTCTTCCCTTTTACGCCTTTTGCAGTCAAAATTTATGTGACATACAATTTAACCGTTGGGCCCTCACCTCTCCTGAGAATCCCCTATAACCCTATTTTGAAACCCGTCCAACCACTTTTCATACTTGGCCATTCCTTACTTCCTCTTCCCCATCCCCGTCACCTTCGCACTTGTTTATAATAAAAATTTCTTTATAAAAACATTAAGATATATATATATATATATTATAAAGACATATAATTTGACCGTTGGGCTCTCACCTCTCCTATGTATCCATTGCAACCCTACTTTCAAGCCCGTCTGGTCGCTTTTCATACTTATATATATATATATATATATATATAAGAGTCTTATTTATAATAAAAAAGATTGTTTATTAAAACATAATTATATGTGTGTGTGTGTGTAAGGTCTTATTTCTAAGTATGCAAGTAGCAAGCTTTAATGCTAAACCAAGATTTGAGGAGATCTCCCATTAATACGCATTAAACCAAGATTTCTGGAGGGTTATATTATCCCTTCCGAGTGTTAATTTCAAACATCATGGAATGTCATTCGTGCATCGTCGGGTTGGCCCGTTCACGAAATCTTCAATCCTTAATTATGAAAATGAGTCTGACCCACCGTTTCCCTATTCCATACTTAGCCACTTTCCCAGAATTTCGTAAATATACAAACCGATCGTTGAACTACCCTATAATGCCCTCTTTCATTTTATGTGTTTTGTAGTCAAAAATTCTAAGACATACAATTTGACCATCAGACACTCACCTCTCCCGAGTATCCCCTGTAACCCTATTTTGAATCTTGTCCAACTGCTTTTCATTCTTGTCCATTCCTTACTTTCTCTTCCCCATCTCTGTCACCTTTGCACTTGTTTATAATAAAAAATTGTTTATAAAAACTTATATATATATATATATATATATATATGAAATTAGTAAGATTTAATGCTAACAGCTCATCATGCAGGAACCGTATATATGGTCATTTATGAGAGAAAGGCTCAAGGATATCTTCCATTAATATGCATTAAATCAATATTTGCAGAGGGTTATATTATCTCTTCCGAGTGTTAATTTCAAACATCATGGAATGTCATTCGCACGTCGTCGGGTTGGCGCGTTCACAAAATCTCCAATCCTTAATTTCTCTTTTTCGTACCCTCCACCTTTCCACTTATAAGTATGCAATAAGTAAGCTTTACTTCTAATATCTCATCCTGAAACACCCATAGAGATTGTCATTGATGAGCGAAAGGCTCAAGGAGATTTCCGATTCACACACATTGAACCAACATTTGCAGAGGGTTATATTATCCCCTCCAATTGTTCATTTCCATCATCGTCTAGAGAAAATGAAAGTTCCCATAAAATTATGGCACCAACTCGATAGTAGTTCTGTGGAGATACAGTGAACATCTTCAAGCATGAGGGCTAGAACTTCCAGTGGTCCAAAGCATATTCTTATTACTCGTCCCCCTCCACCCAGAACGAAATAATCTGGACCTCTGGGATTGCTCATGCAGGCTGTGTCCCTAAACATTTTTACTATAAGAATTTGGTATCTTGGTGTGTCGATAATATATTTCAGGCCAAAGAATTATTCCACTGTGGGACCACACTTTTGTTTCTTTGTCACCTCAAGTCTTCCGCCAGATGTTAATATTGTTGGAGCCAACATTGACGTTTAGAGGAGAAGCCTCCAACCAATTCCTAAGAAATCATAATAACGGGTTGGACCTTTTTCCCGAGGGACATGAATCCACAACAACTATTTCTCGCATGGTTCTTTATATTTTCTATTTCACAGTCAAGGAACAAGTCATTTTTTATTGGGGGAAGCTAATTTCCCATGAAATCTGTTCCCAATTGTCAAGCTTCAAAAAGGATAAGAAATTTATATGTCATCCTACTTTTTTTTTGTGATAGTGTATTGATGTCAATTTCCAAAATTGTCTCTTTCCAAGAAGGTAAATTGGGAATTCGACCCAATAAATTTATGGTACCAGACCTTGTGGAAGCAGAAGACCTCCCACTGTTTTTATGAGGTTTTTAATGACTTTGTCTCTGTTTTCAAAGTTTTATTATTAGGAGAATATTCTCCCTGCATATCTAACCAGGCAACCAAGTTTTTGGACAGGAAGGGGGAACTTGAACAAATTGATAATTACAGTGTGATAAGGATTGTTGGCTCCAAGGAAAAACCTGCTCTCCTTCCATGTCACATTACGGACATAAAATTTGTTACAGAAATAGCAAGGCAATACAACTATTGGTTGCATGTATTCCATGAGAAGAGAAAAAAATAGTTCATTCCTCTACCTTGGAAGGTCAGGGAATTCGTGTTGAGGAACGTCAACAAAATTGATGAATTTGCAACCCATTTCAACAACTTGAACCTAAGATATGATGAAAGGCTAAGAGGGTTTGACCCTAATAAAAAAAAATTAGAACATTTACTTACAATTGGCCTAAGCAATTCTTTTTTCCAGAAACAATTGACAGAAAATAGAGACACTGGTGAAAACACTCCTACTTCTGATGTCGGCGACCTAGACACATTGCAAAGCACCACTTAATTGTACAAGCAACAGGGAAAAGGCCCCAGTGAGAAGATTTTTCAATCATCAGATACCACTCCCAAAATTATGACATCTCGAAGAATTGCTCCAACGTCCCACCACAGTAAGAAATAAACCCATAATTCTTCAAATGGAGGAGGAGATAACAACCCTCCTTACCCTAAAATTGATATTTCTCAAAAGCTTCCCGTGCAGAAGAAGAGAAAAAAAATCGTAAGGTGGGCGGAAGAGCCTGAAATTGAGAGTGAGAACATGGAACTTGAGCCTGATTTGGATAGCATACTCCACAACCTTGATTAGTCTAGAGACATGATCCATCATAGTCACCCAATGGACATAGTTGATACTGAAATTTTTTACGAAGATGAATCCTTTGTATTCTAGAGAGTTGTTTTTTACAGCAAATCTAAAAAAATAATTATTGAAAAGAGAGATGTAAAAAATAAGAAAGGAAAATCTCATTCAGAGGTTAACCTTATGAACATACAGTCATCCCAAATCTCTTGACTTCACATAGCAACCATAGATTCTCTTGATGATTCCATTGGAGGCATTGAGGCCGAAAATGCTAGACTGAAGGACCGAGTCAAGGAATTGGAGGAAGATTTGATTCCTATGCCATTTCTTTCCATTCCTTTATCAATAGCCATTCATGCCAGCCCTGCAACCAAGTTAAAAGGATCCTCTAGCCTCCTTGCATCGTGTAGAGGATATGTGGAGAATAATATCAAGAAAATAATGGAACTGATTACTGAGGCCTGGGAAACATCACAAAGTATAACTTCCCTTGGAATGAGGGAACATACTTTGCTCGAACATTTGCATGCGGATTTAAAAAATGAAGAACGTTTCTATTTAGACACGGTCCTCCCTTTTGGCACCCATGTCAACAACATGATAGAAATGAGAAGAAGAGAACAAGATCTCCCCTCCAAAAACTAGATCACTCAATTAAATGCATGCTGGAAAGAGAAAGTTAAGAACCTGTATCTCATTGTCTAATCATGTGAACAATCCATATCAAAGAAAGAAAAATTATTCACAAAGCTGGCCAAAATAGACTTAGCTAGAAGGACGAGCAAGGTCCAAGACCCCAGCTTAATCGCCAACTCCTTGCCCTTAACTAAGCAATCCTTCGATAAAGAAGTTGATATTTTTAAGGCATTGTCTTTAGAAAAGTTTTACAACATCCTCGAATATGGTGAAGATGATGTGGACAACTAGCTAGTCAACTATTCACTATAGAATGAAGAAATTGATCAGGCTCTGCATAATCTTTCTATCGATCTAAGGGAATTAGAAAAGGAACTTTTCAACATAAAAATCTGGAATGAGATCAATGTCGCCCCCTTGAGAAGCTACATTGAAGAATGGGTCAAAGGGGAATTGAAGCAGGCCGCCAATGAAAGGAAACAGGCAGTTGGCATGATTCCAGTAGTCATCAACGACAACAATAAAAAGACATCAGCAAGAAAATAGCAAAAGGGGTGATATGTACCATCACTGTAAGTCTATACTGATCACATCCTTCTTTGTTTATCAATCCAGTTATTCCACCTTTTTAAATAGAAATGTGTAACCAAAGACTGATACCTTCCAATTTCTTCTTTTCAGGTTTTACACTCTATCGTCGCCCACTTCTTCTTTCCACAGTCCTATTTCTTGTACATATTTCTCTTATGGTCTGTGGGAGAGCCAATCCCAGTCTATATGAAAAACGTATTTAAATTTCCACGGATATGTAACAGACAATATTATTTTTTGATATATTTCAAATAAAACTATTTTTTATCTCCTTTTATATTTATGTGCTCATAAATTTTTATCTTCAACTATGTTGAATGTCAAGAAATTGTGTTTATTTAATTTGAATTATCTTTTTCTCATGCATATCTTTTTCTCCTGCTATGCATAAAACTTTTTTTGTCCTGGCACATATAGAGACATACAAGCCAGATGGTCTATGCAAATTGTACTTAACTCTAACCAGTTGAAAGTATACATTGAAGAGATAAAACATACAAGGTAGGAATGGAAATTTCGAACATAGCAAGTCACACTACTGGAAAGAACGGAAATTTCGTACATAGGAAGATGGATTATATATTTTCAAAAAATAATGGGACTCTAGAGGCCACGTGTCATTTACTGCATGGATACCACATGTGCTTCATGCTGCTTGTCACATCTTCGTTGTAGTTTCCATCTTCCTTCGCTACCTTTTCCCCATCCCTGTGCATTTATTCCCAACTCAACACGACAAGGACTACGTTGCCATGCAAAACTTGTTTAATAATTGGGATGAGTATAATGAACATGTTTTATCTTCTTTTTTTTCTAAAATTAGGA
Source organism: Picea engelmannii (assembly GCA_009831015.1). Lineage (NCBI taxonomy): Eukaryota > Viridiplantae > Streptophyta > Pinopsida > Pinales > Pinaceae > Picea > Picea engelmannii. The sequence continues at coordinate 83,982 of ML808712.1, read as the reverse complement.
CTTTTTTACACTGAGATATTATGATTAGATACATAATATACAAGTACAAAACAAATAAAATAAAATAAAGGAGAAGAAACTTTTTAAGATTACTTCAAACTCTAGTCAAAACTACTTATAATTTTTCAAAAGGAACTCATATAAATATGTCAAGTATTTATGATTCTTCAAGAGGAACTCATATAAATATGTCAAATATTGACTAAGTTATATAAGAATAAAGAAAGAGGTGAATGTATATAATATTGATACCATTAAAAATACTTTTGCATCTAAATTTAAGGAGAAATAATGGTGCAATAAAGAATTAGGATATTATAGATAATTAAGATATGATAAAGAGGTCATTAATCCTAACCTAGAAGATCGAAATTATAACTAGTATAAAGAAGAAAATCAACATTGCTAAAATAAGAATGAAGAAAGTTGGACAATTCTTAAAATGTGGAGGGATGAATGAATTTATTAACTTTGTGATAGTAAAAAGATGGAGGATGAAAAACACTCTCTTATAATGCCTTACATAGACCCACATTAGATTTCAATTTCAAAATATTTGTAATAATATCAACCTTCCTAACATTTTAACGAGCATAAAAACTATAGAAATAAATGATTTTCTCAAACAAATACATACAGATAGAAATAAATGATTTTCTCAAACAAATACATACAGATTTTCTTCCATTAATTTGTCTTTTTTTTTCTCTATTCGGTTTAAATTGTTTTACTAGAAATAACAAAAGGAAGTGGTAAATGCAAGCCACCCAAAAGATGGATGGCTACCATGATCTTTGTTGTCGCAATTGAAGAATATCTTGAAAATGTTTAGATTTTATTTTAAAAGTTAAATTGGAACTTTTACTTTTTTGTCATTTAATTGTTCTCCGTGCAGTTTTTGAAGTCTCATGAACATGTAATTATTTCATAACCATACGCCAATTAACACAACTTAAAAGGAAATGAGATTTATATATCAAGTTTACCTGTTATCTTTATGTATTTAATTGATGAAGTTTTACTTTGCAATGGATATATTTATACTAAGTTAATACAAAAATTATCTTCCCTTTTGGCTCCCAAGGGTGCAATGAAAGATATGGCCCAACTGAATTTGGAGATCGAATCGACTGGTGCAGAGATATGAGTGCAGAGGTCGCGTGAAGGGTGTAGGGGGCCGAATTCGGGGCAGCCGCTGGAGCTGTGCGGGAGAAGAGGCAAGGACGAACCTCTCCAGCCCAGACCGAGCCAGATCGTGGGGGTCGCGAGCTCCCTCAGCCGCACCTACAACCGCATAGATAAATAACGCATGAATTAGGGTTGTCATCAGGTGCAGAGGTCGCGTGAAGGGTGTAGGGGGCCGAATTCAGGGCAGCCGCTGAAGCTGTGCGGGAGAGGAGGAAAGGACGAACCTCTCCAGCCCAAACCGAGCCAGATCGTGGGGGTCGCGATCTCCCTCAGCCGCACTGAGAGACACAGGCTCAGATCCACTCATATCAAAAAAAAAATTCTTTCTGGATTATTGCCAGGTCAAAATGCTTAGTTAAAAAACGCAACCCAGCACGCAGGGGCGTGAGGACGTGACCCAGCTCGGGCTCTCTACATAATTTAGGGCCATGGACGCTGGTGGGGGTGCCACTCCTAACCCTCCCCCATTGACAGAACTGGAAGCATTCAGGAAGCTGGTCGCTGCAGCCTCCAAGAGACCGCTGTCAGCAGTGCAGCAGAAATTCGTAAAGAAACTAGACAGCATCCCCAGTGTCGAATTGCCTTTGGAAGAAACTTGCAGAACGACAGTCAACTTAGCAGATAGGGGACTTATTGGGCAATTTACCGGACTCTGGCCCTCTCCCAAATCCGTAGATGCATGGGTTCAGAGGAACTGGAACCCGCTCATAACAGAAGGAATAAAGAGCCACTTCGTAGGGAAATGATATTTTGTATTCGTCTTTGACAACCCTGAAGACAAAAACCTCATCTTCAGAAATGGGTCGTACTTCATGGGGCCACAGGGGTTATACCTGAACAAATGGACTCCGGACTTCGACCTAGCCCAGGATGTGCCCTCAGCCGTCCCAGTGTGGGTTCGTTTACCTCACCTCCCCCTACACTGCTGGAACCAAAAATCTTTGTATGCAATCGGAAACACGCTCGGAAGGTATATAGATCAAGCAATGAGAAAAGATCAGTACTCATGCACATGGATCTACGTGGAGGTTGATCTGGAAGTAGGATTACCGGAGGCAATTAAGATCACGGCCGCAGACTGGACGCACATTAAGGAGCTATACTACGAGCAGCTGCCCTTCAAATGCCGACACTGCCATGGCTACAGACACTTCGCAAGGCACTGCAAGAAAAAGAATGCAGAAGAAAGTGGAAATGAGAAAGCAAATCAGTGGACAGCAGTATAGAAAACAGGGACAACAAAATCCAGATCCAAAGGAGCAACCAAGACTGGAAACTCTGGGCAAATAGAGCCAGAGAAAATCACAGGGAGCTCTAACCCCCCGCCACATGCAGATCCTCAAATAGAAAAGGTCAACAATGACACAGAAGCACCAGAAATTATGGACAGTAGGACACAATCAAGCCCCCCGCCAAATGGGAAAGACACAGGGGCACCTGGGCAAGCGGAAGGAACCTTAGGAGTAGTTCCCTCTCCAACATATGATGACATAGCCAGAAAGAAAGTAATAGACCCATCAAGCTCCTCGGAGGACGAGATCCTAGAAAGGCCAGCCAAAAGAGCAGGGAGGAAATCTCGCAAAGAAGCAAGGGAGGAAGAGGCAGAAAGACAAAAGACCCAAGGAAGCCAGCCCACCATAGAAATGTCAATTGGCAGAAACACAAGAATAAGGTCTCTAAAAGGAGGAGGCCCAATCACCCCCAACAATAAGTAATGAAAATCGTCTCTTGGAACTGTAGAGGACTGGGGAACCCGGAAAAAATAGAAGCGGTCAAGGACCTAATGAAAGTGGAACCAACAGATATCCTCATGCTCCAAGAGACAAAAATTGAAGGGGAAGCCCTTCTAGAGATCAGCAAACACAAATGGCAGAAAAACACAGGGAAGGCAATCAGCGCAAGGGGTACCTCCGGAGGCATAG
>ML808712.1:62684-72806 GCA_009831015.1 Picea engelmannii | reverse complement strand
GTGCCGGGCGCGCAGGGGGGTAAGAGGGGGGGTGCAGGGGGGTGGAGCCCCCCGCGCGGGGGTTTGGGGGCAGCGCCCCCGAAAAAAAAAATTTGGGCCGACATATTTTCGTCGGTTTCTGGCCGACATATTATCGTCGGGCCGACATATTTCCGGGACGACATATTTCCGGGACCACATGATATTAGGTGGTTTTCGGCACATGGTTTTTTTTGCCGATGGTTTTCTATTTCCAGTTAAGGAATTAGGGTTTTGGACTAATCCAGGTCATTGGGATAGGGTTTTGGATGCCGCTGGCTCCTATATGTATATTGTATTGTAAACAATGTAACACAAGTGTATCAATATAATATATGTTGGGTTTCCCGGTTTGGGTTTCCAGGTGAAAAATCTCTGTGTAATGTTTGTATTTGCCATTGTATCTTTTCTGTTCTTTTCTGAATATCAACTTGCAGTAGATATTGTACAAGGTTAGAATTTACACCGCCTTCTTCGACAGATTCAGGCCAATCTCACTATGTAACGCCTCTTATAAGATTATAGCAAAACTTCTTGCAAACAGAATAAAACCTCTGTTGGGCAAGCTTATCTCAGAATCGAAAGGAGGATTCGTCAAAGGGAGACATATCTTGGACAATGTAATCGAAGTCTAGGAAGCTATGCATTCCAGCAACCTCAGAAAAGAGAAAGGCATGCTGATCAAGCTTCACATGGCAAATGCCTTTGACAGAGTAAAGTTGTCCTTCCTGTATCAAGTGCTCCACTCTTTCAAATTTGATCCTGACTTTGTAAAGATGATAAAAGCCTGTACTCATAGCCCTTGGATTGCCCCATTGGTGAAAGGGAGACCAACAAATTTTTTCAAAGCTACGAGGGGGCTGAGGCAAGGATGCCCCCTCTCTCCATTTCTGTACATATTAATGGAGGATACCCTCAGCAGGAAGTTGGAACAGGAAATGTTAATAGGGGCAGCCCGAGGACTTATAATAACGAAGAACCTAAAGCCCATAAACCATGCTCTATTCGCGGATGACTCTCTTCTGCTAGGAGGAGCTTCAAACAGAGTAGCCACTGCATTCAAGGGCACTCTTCAAGCGTATTCTAAGGTGTCTGGAGCTCTGATAAGCGAAAGAAAAAGTGTTGTTTACAGCTGGAACGTAGCAGATCATGAAATTCAGAAGATAGCAAGTACCTTGGGGTTCAAAGGACACTCCAAATGGGAAAAGATACAGTATCTCGGGTTGCCTTTAACACTGGGTGTAAATAGAGTCAGCCTGTGGGAAGGATTCTTAGCAAAAATCAAAAGAAAAATCGAAGCCTGGGGAGGTTACTGGCTCACCCATGGAGGCAAATTAACCTTGATAAAAGAAGTTATCTCCTCACTGCCGATATATCAAGTTTCCTACCTCTTAGTGCCCAATTCCATAGTAGGATAGATCAACAAACTCCTGAGAGATTTCCTGTGGCATGGTGGGAAAGGGAACCAAAGAAAATTTCATTTAGTCAATTGGGAGACAACCAAGCGGCCTATGAGAGAAGGAGGATTGCATATTCACGATCCATCACTTGCAAACATTGCTCTGGGCTGCAAAATCTTGTGGAAGATGCACAGCGACCCCTCACATCCAGTCAGCAAAACTTTAAGTCACAGATACATCCCAAACGCCAAAATTCGAAATCTCCAAAACACAGTGAGCAGGAAAACCACGATTTTATGGCAGCTGTGTATTAAAGGGGTGTTATTTTTCAATCAACACTTGTACCGTGTCCCTGGCAATGGAAAATGGACCAAACTCTGGACTGACAATATAATGGGGAATCCGCCCATTGCTTTAAACGCTGGCCTGAAGGAAATTCGTGATTTTCTTGAGAACAGAGGTATTCAGAGAATTATTGACATATCAAAGTGGGATGAAGATGGATCTTGGTCAGAGTGGCAATTCAGAAATGTCCCAGATTTCCTCCTTCAGCAACTTGATATGCTCAAAGCAGAGCTTCGAGAGGCATCCCCTGTGCACAGGACAGGAAAAGACACTTGGGGCTGGGGACCCACAGGAATTTATACAGTAGCTAGAGGCTATGCTCTGCTCCAGCAACAACAAAATAGACCTCCCCCAGAAAGGTTCTGGTTGGAGGTATGGGACTCGATGGCGATCCCGAAGGTCAACTTCTTTTTCTGGACACTAATGCACAGAAAGATTCTGACGGGAGAAAATTTATTGAAAAGAAATATTGTCGGACCACACAGATGTTGTCTTTGCAGAGAAGCCATGGAAACCTAGGACCACTTATTAGTAGGTTGTCATTTCACAAACAAAGTCTGGCAGCTTACAGTCCAAGGCCTCAAGGTCGTTGTTCCCATCAATATTTCAGTAGTGGAACTTTTCATTGGCTGGAAGGAGAGATACCCTTCGCTCTCCCTGAAAACATTATGGGCCAGAATCTGGATCTCCATCCCCAAGTTCGTGTGTTGGAAGCTATGGCTAGCAAGAAATGAGAAAATCTTCAACAACACAGAATGGACCCTCCAAATGGTAGCAGCGAAAGCAAAAGGCCTCCTACTAGAAACTATGAGCTCCCAAAATCACAAAACCGATACCTCGATTCTGCAGGACGAAAAGGAGTGGCTTGGCTCCTCCGTGCTGAATCTTCAAACCCTTAGCGCGGAAAAACCCCATCTTGAAATATAATGGAGGTTAAGAGACAGCCATGATATATTTCAGAGTTGGTGGCAAAAACAAGGCAAAACTTCAGCCTTTTTTGACGGTGCCTCCAAAGGAAACCCTGGGACAGCGGGAGCAGGAGGAATCATTTATTCCAACGAAGGGGAGAAACTAGCAACCTTTTGTTGGGATATTGGACAGCGAACCAACAATCAAGCAGAAATTATGAGTTTGATCAAAGTTTGCCAGATAGCCAGGGAAAGAGGACACTGGGAGCTACAAGCAATTGGAGATTCTGAGATCTTGATCAAAATAATATACTCAAGAGCACAGTTTAAAGATGTTGGGCTAAACAAGAATTTGCAAAGGTTAAGATACATTCTAAAAGATTTCACCTCCTTCAAGTGCTTCCATATTCTCAGAGATTCAAATTAAGAAGCAGACAAACTAACCAACGAAGGCTGCCTTTTGTCCCAAGGAGAACTCAGCGTAAATGGTGGGGATCCAGTTAAAATATGTATCCCTTGAAAATGACAGCAGCATGTAAAAGAATGTAGAAGGCAGTAGGCGCCTGAGAAAGATAGCTGGAACAGAAGCTGCAACACAGTGTTTTAACAGAGCTGGAGCACAGATGCAGAAATACAGATGCTGGAACACAGATGCAAAATACAGATGCTGGAACACAGAAGCCGAAACACAGTGCTGAAACAGCTGGAACACAGAAGCTGAAACACAGATGAAACACAGATGCTGGAACACAGAAGCTAAAACAAAGATGTTGGAACACAGATGTTGGAACACAGAAGCTGTAACAGCTAAAACATAGAAGCTGGAACATAGAAGTTGAAACACAGTGCTGAAACACAGAAGCTGGAACACAGAAGCTGGAACACAGATGCAGAAATACAAATGCTGGAACACAGATGTTGGAACACAGAAGCTGAAACACAGTGCTGAAACAGCTGAAACACGGTGTTGTAACACCTGAAACATAGAAGCTGCAACACAAATGAAACACAAATGTTGGAACACAAAAGCTGAAACACAGATGCTGGAACACAGATGCTAGAACACAGAAGCTGTAACAGCTGTAACACAGATGCTGGAACACAGAAGCTGAAACACAGTGCTGAAACACGGTGTTGTAACAACTGAAACACAGTGCTGATACATTTGCTGAAACACAGTGCTGGAATAGATGCTGAAACACAGATGCTAAAACCTTATGCTGAAATAGTGTTGCATCACATTTTGATTTTTGATCTATAGGCCTAAAGAAACTCGGGGCAATTTGTAACTGAATCTGTGGCTTTGCCACCCCTCTAAAATAAAATATAACCGTTTTCGTTAAAAAAAAAATACAAAGTTAGGGTTTTATAACTTCTTAAAAAATAAAATTAAAACGATCATATTATTACACACATTATGTTTAAATTTGATATAATTATGATTGAATTCATTACCTATAATTTTTTAGATTGTAGTATTATAGGCAAGTTATATTGTAATTTGTTTTTAGATTGCAGTAATTTTTTAGATTGTAGTATTATAGGCAAGTTATATTGTAATTTGTTAGGAGTCAAATTCGTGAATTCGTGTAAATTGTTTGCCTTTTAATTAGTTGATTAAATTTTGTATTTTTTTCTAATGTTTTTTTTTTCAACAAGAAAGATTTATCTTTATATTATGAAAATATAAAATGGTGTACTTTATATATATCATCATAGTTCTTGCATTCTTTGCATAGCTTCATTTCTTCACTTATACAAAAACAAAACCTTACTCAAAAGTAAAGAGTTCTTGTCTAATACTCAGAACATAGAGCTTACAATAACAACAAAACACTTACTGCTTGAAGAAAAAGATTCAACAAGTCAAAATATTACTATGTTGCGCCAAAGTATGAGCCTATCCTCTAAATTCTCTAGATATTGAAATGACCCAAAAAGTATATGTACTTGATGTTAATAAAGATAGAAGAATGAAGTGGGGCCTTCGTTTCCATGTACCCAGAAGTTGTAATTTATCATTCCTTCTGCCTTCGTCAGGGCCCTCTTCGATAGGTAATATGCTTCCATGTTTAGCTCCATGTATACATGGGTCAAGTAGATCTCTTTAAAAGAGTTCTTGATCCTATTAATTCTTTCCATCCATCCCATCAATGATGCAATCTATAAATTTCATTTTTCCTTCAACCATTCTATAATAATCTTCGAATCTCCAATACCTTGGATAACTTCTATATTCAATCGCTCCGCCAGGATTAGGGTCGCCCATGCACCAAGCAGTTCTGCTTTAGTATTAGTCCCACAACCATAGTTAAAATTCCACTTGATGACAACATTTGTACTAGTCTTAATCAGACCCCCCACACCACATCTATGATCATTTAAATCTGTTGCTCCATTGAACCAGCTCACTATAGGGGATATGAGACTCGGAATCTGAAGTAATCGAGGAATGGCCTTCTTCAAAGTTGGCTCGGAAGGAAGTGTTGCTTTGACTTTACATACAACATAGAAAATGGATGGAAAGATTCCTTCAAAGATTACATTGTTCTGCTCCAACCAGACATACCAACAAAGAATGGCAGGCATCATTATGAAAACCACCTCCTTTTTTACCCAATTTTCAAAACATTCACCTAATTTGTTTCCTTCCAATCAGCCAATTTTTTAAGCTCTTTTTTTATCCTCAGCCAGACTTCCCGACAGAAGATGCAAGATACAAATATGTGATACACAAACTCAACATCTTTGAAACACAATGGATAGCAATTTGGACCTTGCCATCCCTTTTTTGCAAAGTATCTCATGTTAGGATTTTGTTCTCGCTTGATAACCAGATAAACAATTTAATCTTTTGTGCCATATCCCACTTCCACAAGTATATTTTCCATCCCCCAATAACAATCAACCATTTCTTTTTTTCGAGAGCCATATATAAGTTTTTTACATTAAGATTGTTGGATCTGTCACCCCCAGTCCATAGGAGTGTGTCTTTGTGATCCTTCATTTTCAATCCTATTCCACTCAATGCCCTGCTATAAGTATCCCATTCCACTGCTAGAATCCCCCTCAGTCCCAATTCCTCGTTGGTTTTCCAGTGTTCCGAGAGTACACCTGGTCTCCAAGCTCCCAAAGCTTGATAGAGATAGACCACATTGTTTCTATTCAATTATGCTATCAATTGTCCAGATAAGAAGGATGAAATTCCCAGGACCACTATACTGTCCATACCAATAATAATCGAGTGTCCCGAACCCGGCTTCCAGCTCAACCGGTGGGTTATCGGGTGTAATGAATTCAAGAGATTTTCTAGGTCTGGGAGGTAGTTAGAGCTATTGTTGGAGCCGATCTAAGCCAAGTGACTACAGAACTGTGCTGAATATACTTGTCTTTAATCACCTTATGTCATATGCCATCTTTTATCAGGACTCACCACAAGGAGTTTTCCGCCAAGGCATTATTGAAAAGATATAGGTTTCTTAATCCCCAGCCTCCCAAATGCTTTGGTTTTGCAATGATTTCCTAGCTACAAAGATGATAATTTTTTTTCCCCTCATCGCCTGACCAAAGAAAAGTGAACATAAGTTTCCTTATTTTATCCAGAATGGAGACTGGAATAGCCACCAAGGCCATCCAGTACACTGGTTGTCCTTCCAGAACTGATTTAACCATTGTGAATCAACCCCCCATTGTTAACCATCTGTTACAGCACATCCCAATCCTATCTTCAATCTTTGTTAAGAGCCATCTCCAATCAATTGTTTTATAAGCATCAGCCTTTAATAAATATCCAAGGTAGCGGAAACGTTTTTTGAGTTCCTCAAAACTATGTGGAAAAATCTCTTTTAATGCTTCTAAATTCTCACCGGTGACTCCAGCAAAATAAAAGATAGATTTTGACCAATTTATCATTAGTCTAGAGGCTCTACAAAAGGTCGATAAAATGATTTTAATATCTAACCACTCAACGGGTGAAGCTTTTAAAATTAATAACACATCATCCACAAAGAATAAATGTAGAATCTTGACTAACCTGGAGACCTTCACCCCAGATAACTTCCCTTCTCCTTTTCCTTTCTTTAACAACAGGCTAAGTCCTTCCATGATCAAAATGAAAAGCAAGGGTGATAATGGACAACCCTGTCTAAGCCCTTTGTCACTCTGTAACATTTGAGAGGTCTCCCCATTTATTAGGACAAAAAAATTTGCATTGATCAAGCAACTTAAGATCAAATTTGTGAGAGGAATACTAAAACCCTATTTTAAAAGGATCATTTGCAAGAAATCCTAATTAATGCAGTCATGCGCTTTCTTAAGATCCAACTTTAATATCAAGGGTTTGGATTGTTTTAACTTAATGCTATGCAAGAATTCCTGTGTCGTTCCTATTTCATCCAAGATCTATCTACCTTTGAGAAAACCCAATTGTTCCTCCGATAGTGACCGAGAGAGGACAAGATTTATCATGTTTGTTATAACCTTTGAGATCAACTTGTAACATAAATTACATAAGGCAATTCGTCTGAAATCCCCAAATGATGTGGGATTGTTTAATTTTGGGATAAGTGTTAGAAAGGTCGCATTTAAAGACTTATTCACAATGCCACGTAGTCTCTATTCCTCTACCAATTCTATAAGTCATCTCCAAATATGTAAAAGCAGTGGATAAAAAACTCTACCATCCACCTGTCAGGCCCTGGGCTCTTGTCTTTTGCAAAGAACTTGAGTACCTCCCAAATTTCCACCTTCGTGCACTGGTTATATAATATCAAAGTATCCCCACCCTTCATAATACATTCATAAAGTACTAACGTATCCACTTGATCACTAATCTCCACTAGATTAGATTCTGCATAAAAAAAAATTGAAATATTTAACCGCTTCTGATTTGATTGCTCCCTGACCAGCATGTAAGTCTCCATTCTCATCCTGTTGGTGGGCGAAATTGGTCTGGGGTTGTTTAAGTAACCCAAGTCATTTGGTGTAACTCGTTCTGACGGGTTTAATGGCTCTGTTAGCCAATCTAAAATCCTAAGAAAGGAATAACTAACTAATGCTAACAACTATAATATATATATATATATATATATATATATATAATTGTTTTAAATGTGTTTAGGAAGAACAAGAAAACATAAAGAAAACATAAAAATCCCATTTATGAACAACATTTACAGGTTGTGAGTTTTACTAGAAACTCACAAAATCAATGTGAAAATAATTTCTTTTGAGAAGCAAATAAAGAAAGCACACTCAAATATTTTTTGTTTTCTCTATATTAATCTAACAAATCATGAATTAACTAGACTACGAAACATAGATGTACAGATAGTCAAAAGTTGATCTAAACTTTTTGGTTTCACTATGCATAATCGACAGAAATTAGAAACATAAAGGAGCTAACCTGATGTTAGTTTGTGAAAAGTATATGGGATTCCTTGTGAATAGGAATCATCCAGCCATCGTGCCTACGAGATAAATCTGCAATAGACTTATAGTGCAAATGTTCTGAATAAATTCATAACTTGTCCTGGTAACTAAAATTTAATAATAGAATAGGTAATACAAATAAACCCTGTGATATTATTATCGCAAGTGATTACAGTAAGATAAATATGAGTGTAACACATTGCATTTCATTATTCAACTAAAAATCAAAGAGAAATCATGTCATTCAAATTAAAGAGATGATCACAGTGTCAATATCTAGAGCAGCAAATTATGGACGATATTTATAACATGAGTATTCCAAACATAATATGTCATTGAGTCTAAAGCTACAAGACCTATTAATATACCAGGATTAACAAAACATCAATGAAAACACCATTCAGAAAAGGCTAAAGCCAAAATGCTTATGTGTTGTTTCATTTAGTCTTGGAACCATTCGTCCATATTCTGCTCTAGGCCAAGATGCCTTTCCTTTACAAAACATAGAGTATTTAAAGATTTTTTATGCAATCTAAACTTCCTATATTCAAGGTAGGATCATATCTCAAAAGATCAAAACATTACAAATATGGGGGTCTACAGCCACCCATGATCATTTTGTATCTTCAAAATTTATGAAAGTTTTCCCAAATTAAAAAATAAACAAAAGGAGATAACTAATCAACTAAGTCAAGCCTGTTCCATCCCATAAAATCAGCATTAGATATACCATGTCCTGAAAAAATGAAATGAGAGCAAGTTCAATATTTTATTAACTAACAATTTCTAAATTTTATATGAAAATTGACTTGGCTACAGAATCTCTTGATTCTGTAGCCAGTCTTATATTGGTAAAAGAAATCCAATTTCAAACTATTTGATTTTTGAAAATAACATGGCTGTAATAAAACAAAATCGTCTTACCATTCAACTACTAACTAAACAAAGATCACGAAAACTCAGAATTTATTATGGCCTTCACACTGTCAGCATTCTTTATCACAATGTTTCCGGTCTTTTTGAGACGCTTGGCTTGTCTCTGTTCATTTTCCTTGAGGTCACGGTTTTCTATTATTAGCAATTCATTTTGGTTTGTGAGATCTTTAATCCTTTCTTGTAGAATGGGAATGTCTTTATAGTACTGATCAATCCAATGCAAGCAGACTTCGCAATGCAGAGAAGGAGTAACCTGTCAGTGGAGCATATACTTGGATGTAAGATCATCCACACTACATGTTGTCGCCCCTTGATCGAGCTTTATGCCAATAAACCCTTTGCTATTCTTGATACACGGTGGGATATTATTAACATAATATAATGGTTGATTAGGATCCATTTTGGGACAATTTGGATCTTCCTCTACAAGAAACCTTTCAATCTCAGAGTCTGAATCCTCGTGGATCTCGATCAAATCGATCGAGCTCACATGAGGCTTGGATTGATTATGCAGACTTCTCAAAATGAGTCGTCCAGTCCTCTTATTATGAAACCCTATCATTACTTGCTTCCTTTTTTATTTTTTGCGAGGGGCTTTACTGTCGGATTTTACAGTAAGGTTAGGGCTGACAATAAATTCATGCACAGGGGTTCCAATTGACTCGGATCCAATATTATGTTGCTCAAGTAAAAATTGATTGGGTACTGCCTCATGACAAGTGTTTTCCTTCAATGGGTCTGGCTTGTCATTTGAGAAAATAGAATGTTCTTCTATTGGGTTTTTATTCAACATAGGGGTTTCTATAAGAATATCTGTAACAAAACCGTTTCGAGCTACAAACCCATCCCAATCATCACCTAGGGTTTTCAAACGATGAATCAACAGTATTTTTAAACCATGGTGAAAGAGGCTAGATTCAAGACTCTGTTTTTTGTATCTTTTTGACATTTTATACAAACTCCTTAGCAAATAAAACGACACATTCAAACTGAAGCCTATAAAGTGCATAAGCAATCGCAGGCGGTATGTTAAGCCCTAATGTTGGCTCATTACCCCTTAATTGGGGCATATTAGATTAGTAATG
>ML808712.1:15700-41352 GCA_009831015.1 Picea engelmannii | reverse complement strand
ACAGGTTGTGAGTTTTACTGGAAACTCACGAAATCAATGTGAAAATAATTGCTATTGAGAAGCAGATAAAGAAAGTACACTCAAATATAGTTTTTTTCTCTATATTAATCTAACAAATCATGAATTTACTAGACTATGAAACACAGATGTACAAATAGTCAAAAGTTGATCTAAACTTTATGGTTTCACTTCACATAATCGATAGAAATTAGAAACATAAAGGAGCTAACCTGATGTTAGTTTTTGAAATGTATTTGGGATTATATGTGAATAAGAAGCATCCAGCCACCGCGCCTACGAGATAAATCTGCAATAGACTTATAGTGCAAATGTTCTGAATAAATTCATAACCTGTCCTGGTAACTGAAATTTAATAACAGAATATGTAATACAAATAAACCCTGTGATATTATGATCGCAAGTGATTACAGTGAGATAAATCTGAGTGTAACAAATTCCATTTCATTATTCAACTAAAAATCAAAGAGAAATCTTGTCATTCAAATTAAAGAGACGATTACAGTGTCAATATCTAGAGCAGCAAATTATGGACGATATTTATAACATGAGTATCTCAAACATAATATATCATTGAGTCTAAAGCTACAAGACCTATTAATATACCAGGATTAACAAAACATCAATGAAAACACCATTCACAAAAGGCTAAAGCCAAAATGCTTATGTGTTGTTTCATTTAGTCTTGGAACCATTCATGCATCTTCTACTCTAGTCCAAGATGCCTTTCCTTTAAAAAACATAGAGTATTTAAAGATTTTTTAACCAATATAAACTTTCTATATTCTAAGGTAGGATTAGATCTCAAAAGATCAAAACATTACAAATATGGGGGTCTACAACCACCCATGATCATTTTGTATCTTCAAAATTTATGAAAGTTTTCCCAATTTACAAAATAAACAAAAGGAGATAACTAATAAACTAAGTTGAGCCTGTTCAATCCCATAAGATCAGCATCAGATATACCATGTCCTAAAAAATGAAATGAGAGCAAGTTCAATATTTTATTAACTAACAATTTCTAAATTTTATATGAAAATTGACTTGGCTATAGAATCTCTTGATTCTGTAGCCAGTCTTATATTTGTAAAAGAAATCCAATTTCAAATGATTTGATTTTCAAAAATAACATGGTTGTAATAAAAACAAATCGTCTTAACATTCAACTACTAACTAAACAAAGATCACGAAATCTTAGAATTTATTATGGCCTTCACACTGTTTGCATTCTTTATCACAATGTTGTCGATCTTTTTGAGATGCTTGGCTTGTCTCTGTTCATTTTCCTTGAGGTCGCGATTTTCTATTATTAGAAATTCATTGTGGTTTGTGAGAGCCTTAATCCTTGCTTGTATAATGGGAATGTCCTTATAGTACTGCTCAATCCAATGCAAGCAGACTTCACAATGCACAGAAGGAGTAACCTGTTGGTGGAGCGTATAGTTGGATGTAAGAGCATCCACACTACCTGTTGTCGGCCCTTGACCTAGATTTATACCAGTAAACCCTTTTCTCTTCTTGATACACGGTGGGATATTGTTAACATAATCGAATGGTTGATTAGGATCCGGTTTGGGACAATTTGGATCTTCCTCTGCAAGAAACCTTTCAATCTCGGAGTTTGAATCCTCATGGATCTCGATCGAATCAATCGAGCTCACATGAGGCTTGGATTGATTATGTAGAATTCTTGAAATGATTCGTCCAACCCTCTTATTACGAAACCCTAACATCACTTCCTTCCTTTTTTATTGTTTGCGAGGGGGTTTGTTGTCGGATTTTATAGTAGGGTTAGGGCCAAAAATAAATTCATGCATAGGGGTTCCAATTAAATCGGATCCGACATTATGTTGCTCAAGTAAAATTTGATTGGGTACTACCTCATGACGAGGGTTTTTCTTCAAAGGATCTGTCTTTTCATTTTATAAAATATAATGTTCTTCTATCGGGTGTTTATTCAACATAGGGGTTTCTATAAAAATATCTATAACAAAACCATTTAGAGCTACAAACCCATCCCAATCATCACCTAGGGTTTTCAAACGATGAATCAATAGTATTTTTATTAAACCATGGTGAAAGAGGCTAGAGTTAAGACTCTATTTTTTGTATCTTTTTGACATTTTATATAGACTCCTTAGCAAATAAAATGGCACATTCAAACTGAAGCCTATAAAGTGCATAAGCAATCACATGTGGTAAAGGAAAACCATGCCATAACGGCCCTGACAGGCAATAAATTATTTTAGAATTGATAACAGACCATGCCACCTAACCTTAAGTAGGGATACCGGAATACCTTTGTCACAACAGTTAATATTTCTGGAAGTCATAAAAAGACTCCAGGGCACTTCGTCAATTTTCAAATTCTTGAACCATTTTTTACCAGTGAGAGGGAGCCTTGTTGGTTCTCTCAAAAAAATCTTCGGTGACCTCCAACTGAATATCACCAACCTTTGCTCTATATCCATCAAACGTTAGGGCGAATTATTTGTCCACGTGCAGGTTATACCCCTTGAACTTCTCAATAAACATATCCCAACCCTGGATTTTCAGATCCTCACTCACATCATCATGAAACAACAATGTTTGAGGTCCATTCGGCTTTATTCGGATAACAGGGGCCATTAAGGATTCGAAGATACTGAAACAAGGGTGACTCAAACTAACTGTGGGTTTAAATGGTAGTGGTAAGAGGGATAAGTCTGAGAGGATACCATGAAAAAAAAAAGCGAAAAACTTGTGCGATCATAGAATACACATGAAGGTCTCGGTTATGGGGTTTGAACACTCCTGGTAATGAATTCTCTGAGTACATCACACTACACAAACCCTTAAATTGAAATGAGAGGCCTATCAATTCATCCTGCCAGCTAAAACAAAGTACAAGATATGATTTCGGTGCATTTAATCCCCACATCATTTAATGGGCGTAATCGATTTGCAAAAGTTAGGAATGGATACGTTTTTACAATTCAAATGTGAATCAATTTTTAGTATAACAGTTGATTTACAAAGGATCCAAATAGATAATATTACAGTCCAAAAGAAAATCAACATAAGTATTATATCGATATTTGATAAGCTCAAAAATAAAAATCATTCAAGTAAGAGACATGAGGTAGATGTAATCACATTGAACCTTTTAGAAACCAAGCTTTGGATAGGGTTATAATGTGAAATTAAGTTTTAATGCTTGATTCATGCTTAGAGTCATGAATCAAGCATGAAAATGCAAGATAAGAATAAAACAAGAATAATCAAACATCTTTTGTATAACCCAATAATCACCCTCAAATAGTGATATTTACAGGATGAGGTGAAGGCAGCTACAAGAAGTGTCATTTGTCATTCAAAATAGAAAAAAAACATGTAGGTCTACCAACACATCCATGATCTCCCAGATGTGGTTCCTATTCCTTCGAAATCTAGCAAATTTATGAAAAAAAATAGTATTCTTGTCTCCACTCTTTAACCAGATGGCCCTACTTCTAAGTCTCTACTTCTCTTCTTCTTCCTGTAGGATTTTGTTGCGCTCAGCTTCCAAGATTTTTATTTGTAATTCCCTTTCATTGTTACTAATATCCAGTGCTATGTCCATGAACAAGTCATTCAACTGCCTCTCTAATTGGACCATATTTTCCTCCTGCCTTCTTTTATATTCTTGTTCCCATGCTTTTATATGTTTCTTTAAAGACTTTAATTTATTTACAAATATTTTTTGTACATCCCTCTCTTCAAGTAAAGCAAGGTCCTTCCAAACTTCTTTCACTATAGAATTTAATTCTTCTTCTAGTAAATAACTAGCATTAAACTTAAAAGGATACACAGTCGAGCATGGGAGGTGATCAAGTCTTAAAAGAACTGGTGCATGGTCCGAAATGTAAGAAAAATCCACCCACGATTTGTATCTACAAACTCCCACAAGTAGATCTTCTTCAACATAAATGCGATCCAGCCTTTTTGATATGCTCGTAGCTCCCCTCTTGCCATTTATCCACATCGGCACCAAAACATCTGGTGCTACATCCACCAAACCAGAAACATTAAAAATTTCTTTAAAAAAGGTCGACAGGGGATCCAAGTGTGTTGTGTCTCCCCATGTTTCCCCAGCATCAACTGTAAAGTTCAAGTCACCTGCCAATATCAATTTTTGGTGATCCAAGTGACCCCTGCCTACCACATTTTCCCAGAAATATTTTATGTCCACACAAGGCCCATACACATTAAGTAGTGTAATCGGCATGTTTAGCTCCAGGAAAGTACCTGTTAATAGGATACCACCACAGCACAAGAAAGGGAAAAATTCAAACATATTTGGATTCCAAGTTGCAAGTAAACCCCACGAAGTTCCAACAACACTTACAGCACAGGTAAGCCTGGTGGGTCGAAAAGAATTCAAAAAGGCCCATGCCTTTTTTTCCTCCACCATGGTTTCTTGCAAGAAAATGATGTTTGGTGTAGTCCTCCAAAGAAGTATTAAGAGGGAGGTGGATTTCAGGATCCCCCCCACCCCTCTAACGTTTAAGGAGCGAAAAATGATGGTTTTTCTCTCGCCAGGGATTTCATGCCTCTAAGCACCCAAAATTCTACAATGATAGGTAAGTGTGCTTCCTCAGATGGAAAATCCAGTTTCTCTTTTATTTTCCTCGCACTCCGAGATTTTATAGGAGAAATATCTACTCCTAACCCCTTTAACCAAGTATAATCCTTCCCAAACTTCACCCCCTTGGAACCCGAAAATACCGAGTCCCCTGTGGAACCCGGTCTATGGTAGGTTGTCCTCCTCTAGAAGATAGGTAACTGAACTGGTGAAATAACCTCTCTGTAAGTAGGTACAAGGATCATGAGTACCTCCCCAATAGCACTATCCCCCAAATATGACTCCCTAAAACCCAGAATAATGCAAGTGGCAACAGTGCCCAGTGGGCAGTCTGGATCCCCACGCGACTTATCATGGCCTATCAAGATACCATCCTCCTATAAGTCGAGGTGGTGGTCACTAACTCCCCAAGTGAAAAATATGAATTTATAAATGTGTAAAAAAACGAATTAACTTACATTTGATTGGTGGAAAGTGTGATATGATCTTGATATGACAATTTTTCATCTTATTCTTGTCAATGCTAGTTTTTTTTTTTTTTCATTGCATGTGGGTTTGTCTTGCTCTAGAATCAATGCTCATTTAATGCTCTGAGCACATATTAAACAATTAATACATGTGGTATTTGGGATTATAGGCATGCAAAGGTTGATGCGACAATCATATTTCTTGGACCTTGCACATTAGATACCATTGGGATTGCAAATGATTTTAGTTGGATTGGAGCTTAATCAACATGACGCTAGTACGATTCCCTCATTACACCATTGTAGGTTGATTTAATCAGGAACGTCGATGAGAAGTAATGGTCTAATGTTGGCAATGGTTACATGTGAGAATGACTTTATCATTGTGCCTCATTCCGACTTTGAGAGTTTTCTTATTTAGACTGAAAAATCGACCCTCTCTGAATGTAATGGTGGAAGAGAATTTTTCTTAACTACTTAGTGGGCCAGATATGCAAACATTTTTTTAATGATTAAGGAGCTTGAAGGTGAACCTTGAGCTCACAAAAATCATCCATTGGAGTTTCACTATCAATTCATGGCATATAGCTCTAGAAATACCATGACAAGCTTGAAGGTAACTCTTTGAATTGTGTTTCCTATTTGCATTGTATAAATTAAAAAGGTGAAATTGGTGAAAGGATTTTTGTGTTATAATGTTTTTGAGTGAGAAGTGCCTTACCTCCCCTTTCTTTCACAAGTATTTGACCTATCTCAAGTTCATAGCCCCATCAATTTCATTTTTATGGTTGATTTTCTCCAAGGTTAAACTCTAAGGGTAAATGGTCCATTTTTACCCATCACAATTCTCCATTCGTAAAATTGATAATGTGAACAGTGACAGGCAAACGCATTTTTCATGAGCACTCTATATAATATGGTTTTGTGGTATCCTTTTCTTAAACCTTTATATGTTATCTCTATTGAAAAGAGTGGTCGACATTTTCATGCAAGCAACCTTATATGTTCTATAGTAAAAAATTGAGAAAATACTTTGACTTCTTCTCAGGATTTGGAGGGCCATAGAGAATTAATCGTACTTGCATAAGAAACTAGGTTATCTTAATGGAAGCAGTTATGCAAGTCACTCTTCTCTTCTGCAAAGTCATTGCAATATACTTGGAAGCTAAAGGACCCCCGTAATTCCAAGAAATTGGCCCAGTGGAATAAAGGTAACTAAGGTACCTACAATTCTATTTGGATTTTTAGCTATAAGTAGTTTACCCACTTGTAATTTCTAACAAATCCCTTGATTTTCCGAAGCACAAGACATCTGATGGCCATTAAAAGTTGTGAAGGTGTCGATATTTACAGGAAACCTTTTTCCAATGAGCATAGTCTCCCTTAGGAACTGAGGCCTTCTCTCCATGACCATCAATTCTCCTTTGTTTGACATCAAGGAACCCCATGCCAACAACGATCCAAGGGTCATTGTCAATAGCTAGCGATTATTTTGATCTAAACCAAATCTTTGCAATTCATTTTTATTTCTTATTTCAAACATAATTATATTACTTCTTACTAGATTATGAGCACTAACATGCTATAAGGAACGTATCAAAGTGTGCCATCATCCCACTTAAGCTAATTATAAGTTGCTCCTGCTTTCCTAATGTATGATATTTCCTATCAGTGTATTTCAAGGTTATATTGGGAAGTCGTATCCTCATTATGGTCTTAACATACATATGTGGAGAGGAAATCAATGCCTATCTTCCATGTGCATAAATTTCTTATATCTTAGACTTCTTATCATTAAGATCATTTTATGAATTTTGAGATTTTCTGGTCCAAATATTAATTCACATGGTATGGATTTTAGGGATTAATCATCCATAAATGCAATAATCAATTTTTTTCATTAATTATTTTTTTAGAAAAACAACTTATTCACACTTCTTAACTCAACATTAGTTCTTATAGAAGAAATCTAAACCGAGATGACACTATTTCTTTCTAGTTAATCATTTCATTATATTACCATTCTTTCTTCCCCTCTTGAGAGGCGACATCCTTGGAGCAAGTTCCACCAAATAACCTTTTACTAATTTTCATGAAGAAGTCGTCATTTAGCTTGCATGACATTAACTATTCACAGTTCAAGCAATCACCATGAATCTATCATATATATCTATCAATTTATTCATATCAACACTAATTTGTTATTTTCACATTACATTATTTTTTTTAACAAAAATGGTTGAAGATTTATATTAAAAAAAAAATTGTGTTGAAGCACATTACATAGAGGCAAAAATATGGTAGTTCTTTGCACTGTGTCCAGAGAGTATTATGATAAGATTGTTGCAATCTGATGGAGGAATTAAAAATGGTCGCGAAATAATTGTTGATCTGCCATGTAAAAATGGCTACATATGAAGACAAAATGAACAAAAATTTGTTGACCATATATAAAAACCTAGTTAGAAATTGTGAGATGATTCTGCATCTTCCTGGACATTTGCTTGAATTGTTGCTAGAGGTGGAATTTTGTCTTCTGGGTTGTGCATTGCTGGAGCTGCCGTTGGGTCTTGAGGAGCTTGATTTTTTTCATGGGCATCTTCTGAATGGAAGGTTGAAGGAAACCTTGAATCAATTGATTCAAATGAATTTGCAAGGTGTTGAGGATGACTGAGGGGATTTCCCAATTGTTGACTAAGCAGTTTTATATTCCTAATGTTTTTGTTAACCCCATGAACAAAAATTGCAAGCTCTTGGTTATTCCTATGTTGTTGTGACTACAACTGGTTCTAAATATTTGCGCTATGATGCTAGAGTTCCTGATTTTCTGTTGGGACTTCCCAGAGTCGTGAATCCATTATTTCCCATGAGTTTCTTACTACAACTCTCAAATCCCAAATTTCATCTCGAAGCTCCTCGCTAAAGTAGGAAGGACAAGAACAGGGGGCTCTAGATGTCCTCCACATAATGAAAAGGGGACGAAGAAGCACAAAATCATAAAACTCTTTGTTGAAATTAGAATGTGTCTATGAGGGAATATTGTGCCTAATCCACATATACGGTGAGGAGTTACCATTTGCACACTTGAGAAGATGAGTGATATGGGTTTCCCACTGGCCAGGATGCTCATCCGAAAAGTAAAACATAGACGATGATGCCATGGCAGTGGGAGAGAGAATTAGGGAGTACTGGGGAGTTGTGGATCATACGTGCAGAAGATAAGTAGTGAATTGATGAGGCGTGTGAGAGAGAAGGGGAGGTACAAATAGGGAGCCATGAGGTCAAAGGAGGAACCGCACGTCAATAAGCATGGAGTGCCAGATGCCCAGATCAAAAATATGGTGGGGCCCGAAGAAGAGAGACAAGGTGGTGGAGGGAAGGAGATAAGTTGGAAGGGAAGAGATGAGAATGGAAGAGCTACTACGAGGAGAAAGATCCAAGCGAATATGGGGAAATCGCCACATTTTAAGGTTCTTAAGGGATCCACGCATGAGATTCAATTTGGTTGATGAGGAGTTGGCTATGTTCCATGTTTTTTGTTGATTTTTCTAGTTGGTCGACTACCTAATTTTGGGAGCGAAGAATATGAAAGAATTTTATCTTGTTGAATTGAGATTTCAGGGATTTTATCTGAGAATGGAGACTGTTGGGAGATTGATTTGTGGATTTGTTAATGCCAAGAATTTCCTTAAGAATTAGTTTAGAGTCTCCAAGAACAATTAGGTCATGAAGATTTATGGATCTTGCAATTTGTAGCCCCATGTAAACTGCTAGGCTTTCTACTTTATTATTGGTGGTGCTTCCAAGCCCCCAAGAGTAGTCCAAGATATTTTTTCCATCAGAGTCTATGATGAATCCCCCCACACCTGCCGCCCCTGGGTTTCCTGTAGAAGCTCCATCGAAGAAAAGAATAGGAGAGGATTGTTGTCATTTCCAATCAAGGAATTCAATATCCCTGAATCGTAATTACCATTTTTGCCACTTGGTAGCTTTGTTTTGTGAAGGGAATTGTCTTGGATAGTTTGGACCCAAAATGTTAGAGATCCAATCTTTTTCGTTTGGTTCTAAGAAACCTGGTGGATCAAGCTTAACTGATTTGGAAGAGAATAATTCGGAGATTAAGACACAAGTTTTAGAAAATATGCATCGCGGTGGAAGAAGATTCTCAGGAAGATGGTATGGATTCTTGCTATCCAAATTTCCCAACAAACAAATTTGGGAATTTGTCTCCATAAAAGGGAGAAGAGTTTTTTTGTTTTTGATATGCCAACATATCTATGTTTCCAAGAAATGAACAAATCATTCCAATTCTCTAGTGGAAGGGGTTGAGAGGAGAGAGGGGCATAGAGAAGATTCCAAATTTGGGAAGAGAAAGAACAATCCAAGAAAAGATGGGAGATGGATTTTGGGGCTGCGAGACAAAGAGGGCATCATGAAGGACCCATTATTCCTCATTTTTGAAAGTTCTCTGTAGTTAGGATTTTTCCATGAACCATCAACCAACAGAAAATATTAACTTTAGGAAGAGAAGGACCAGACCAAATATCTTTCCATATTTTGGAGGCTGGAGGCCCCTGAATGGAGGATTGAAGGAGTGAGTAACCTGCTTTAACTGTGTAACTACAGGGGCCCCAACTACGAGAGTCATATTTATGTGAATTAAGGGGAGCACAACCTGCCAACATATTGAAGAAGAGGAAATCCAAAGGGCGAAGGTGAGCAGGGGTATCCAGCGATTTCCAATTGATCCAATCACCATCAAGGGCCCAGGTGCATAAGTCTTTGAGAAAGAGAATACCTTTGGAGTAGCACTAGTCTTTCAAGGGGCAAAGGGAGTCTTATCTTCCTAATGGTTCTAGATCCAAAATATGATCTGTCCAAATACTTATCTAAGATCCATTTCCCAAAGCCCGGGAGAGATTAGGTTTGATGAGTTGTGTAGAGTGTTTCAAGAGACACCAAATTAGGGAGTCGGGGAGCTAGGGAGGGGAGACATCCAAGAAACACAATCTTGAGGAGTTGACATATTTAGTAACAAGAGTAGACTTCCACCATTATGAAGGGCCTGATATTATATGTTGGGCAAGTTTTTCTCCTAGAGAGATGAGTTCATTAGACTTGGATATTTGATATAAAGGCCTCCTTTATTGAAAGGTTGAAAAACATATTTTTGTTTGAGAAGATGAAATTTCTTTGTGTTAGTTTTTCCCCATCCCAAAGGAAGCTTCGGAGGGCTCTAGAGATTTTTTCAAGGGTGCCTTTGGGGGCAAGTAGACTGGAGCACTAAAACATGGATAGAGAGGAAAGAACCGACTTGAGGAGCACCATTTTTCCTGCTGGGTTAAGCCAACATCCCCTCAATCTTTGGATCCTTGAGAGAATTTTGTCAATAATGTCCTGCCAAGCAATAGAACCATAAGAATTTAGGAAAATAGGCATTCTTAGATATTTGAAATGGGTCCAAGTAGTGATGACGAGGAATCTGAAGATTCTATAGAGATGGTCTTTCATATGTCTTGGAACATTCCATCCTTAGATATTACATTTGGTTGAGCTCATTTTACCTCCAGAAGCAGAGAGAAAGGAGTCTATGACTTTTTGAAAACATTTGGAGATGATTGACGTAGCCTCCCCCAATAGAAGAGTGTCATTTGCAAATTGAGAACGATTTAATTCCTTGACCCCCCTCACAATTAGTAACCCCGCAAGCCTGTCGATCCTTCTTTCATCTTCCAATTTTTTAATGAGGGAATCAACTAAAAGGATATTAAGGAAGGGGGAGAGAGGAAAACCTTGTCTAAGGCCTATGTTATCTTTGAAGAAAAGGGAGGGACGACCATTTATCAAGGGGGTTATCCAGGGAGAACCAATGCAGGCCTTGATCTAGTTGATAAAAGTATCAGAGAAACCATAGTATTTTAGGACTGAGAATAGAAAGGAGTGCTTGAAACAGTCAAAGGAATTAACCATGTTAGTTTTATAACCATTCCTGGGTCTTTTCTTTTCATACTGGAATGGATTGCTTCCTAAACTAGAATTATATTATCTGTAATTTGCTTGTTTTTTGGGAAGCCTCCCTAATTTTCAGTAATGAGCTTGGAGAGCAAAGGTTTTAAACGGTTTGCTATGATTTTTGTGAGGATTTTGTAAGAATAATTGCATAGGGAAATAGGGAGAAATCAGGAGAAGTTAGAGGGATTTGATTCTTTGGGAATGAGGGATAAGAAGGTTGAGTTTGTGGCACCACCCAATTTCTGTTTTTGTAAAATATAGTTCAATATTTTATTGAGGTCTCGCTTTATGATGGCCCAAAAGAAGCGATAGAATATGATTGAGAAACCACCAGGCCAAGGGGCTTTATTTGGTTCCATATCCCACACTGCTTTGATGATTTCCTCTTCAGATATCCCCTTAACTAATTGAGTGTTGACATGTTCAGAGATGAGGTTTGGGATATTGTCGATCAATACTTGTGTGTCTTCATCCGATCCTACTTTGATTGGTTGTTGATAAATATATTCAAAGTGTTGATAAGTTTCTTCCTTGACTTGTTCAAAGGTATTAAGGCGTTTCCTAGAGTTTGAAAGGATACTTGTAACTGTATTTTTTTCCTCCTATTTTGAGCTTGTTTGTGGAAGAAGGAAGTATTTGAGTCCCCTGCTTTTAACCATAGACTTCTCAACTTCAATATAAAATGTTTTTCTTCTCTGCGCAAAGAGTAGTTAAGTTGTTGATAAGCTTATTTTTCTTGAATCGAAAGCATTTCAGTGACTTCTTCTTATTCTAATATTTTTTGGATACTTGATAGGGTTTCAGCCTTCTCAAGTCTTTCTTGATGCGAAGGAATGTAGGAGGATTTCACCCAATATTTGAGAGATAGTTTTACTGCCTTTAGCTTGTTTTCCCATATGTAGTTGGGAGACCCAGAGAAGGGGGAGGACCACACTTGTTGAATGAGAGGAGGAACAACATGATTATCAATCCAAAGGGGGTTAAAATGGAAAGGAAGGGGGGGCAAATTTCTGAGGATTACTAAAGATCAAAGAGATAGGCTTGTGGTTGGAGATGGTTGAAGGAAGAATGTGGGAGGATATTTCTAGGGGGGAGAAAAGGAAATTGCTACTAATAATAAAGCGATATAGACAAGATGCTATATGACAGAGACTAGAGCACCTATTGTTCCAAGTATATTTCTTTTTGGAGGGTTTAACATCTTGAAGATCCCAATCCAAGATGAGATCAAAAAAAAATTCAGAGAAGGGATCTCTGACTTTACTACCTCCTTTTTTTCTCATCTGAGTTAAGGTGGGTGTTGAAATCACCTTTGATTATGAAATAAGGAAGATCCATAGATTTTTTTAGCACGGAAAGAGAGTTCCAACAGGAAGCTTTATCCGCATAGATATTAGGCATATAGACATTGATGACTAGAATAATATTGTTGGAATCTCTATTTTTAAGAACTATGAGAATCCAGTATTGAGTATCTAGAGTTACCTAAAGATTCCAGATATGTTTTTCCCATAGAGTAGAAATGCCATCGGAGGCACCTTGAGAGCTTACAACCACTCCACCACATTTTTTGAAAACTTTTTTTTCTTGTTTCTAGCACAATTGACTCCTCCATTTTTGTCTGCTGGAGGAGAATTACAGAGGGTTTGGCTAAGATTCTGATATATTTTAGGGCTTCACCTTTGGATCTGCTACCAAATCCCTTGCAATTCAAGGAGAGGAAATTCATTGACGAGGGGGAAGAGGCCCAACTCATGTGGACTGGGAGATTTGTACCTTTATTTCCTCATTTGTGGCTTGAGATGTACATTGAACTTTCTATGGATTGTTGTTTAAATTGGACCTTCTCTTTTGACGTCGCTTCTTCTCTGACTTCTTTGTTATATCTATGCCAATACTTTATGGGTTTTTCCAAATGGATTTCCCCTTCATCCATTTCTTGATTTGCTTGCAATTTTGAAGGGGAGATCTCATGGGGTGTAATTTATCCGTGTTCTTGCGGGTCCTCTTCTTGATTGACTTCATGAAAGATTTCCTCTTCACCTGAATCTTAGAAAATTATTTCTAGATCTAAGGAGGAAGAATGTGCCAGAGGTTCCAACACTGGACCGACTGGAGGAGCTTTCCTAGAAGAGGGTTCACTTAGAATTTCAAAAGAGTTTTGGGACGGAGAGGGGGAGGGGATGATGGTGGAAGGAGAGGGGACAGACTTATTTGGAGGAGTTTTTTCAGGTAAAGGAGGGATTTGACGAGAGGATCCCTCTTTTAGAGCGGACCCTGATGACCCAAGGGTGGTACCAACCCCTTTACCAGTATTATCTTTCTTCTTGACCTGTTTCCATCCTTCTTTCTGTTGTTAAGCATTAGCTTCTTGTGTTTGTTTATTATTTGGACAGGTTTTGGTAAAATGGCCATATTCACGAAAACTCTTACATTTGAATGGGAGTTGTTCATAGTCCAACTTCTAAATATAGGTCTAGTTGTCCAGCCTTAGTTTTATTTCTTATGGGAGTCCTTTTTCCAGATTGACCTCCACATAGATCCTGGCACAAGAGTACATATTGGACTTGGGTTCGGCTCTATCGATGAATTTCCCCAGAGTATCTCCAATACTTTTTAAAACTTCATCCCCCCAACAATGAAATGATAAGTACAGAAGCCACACCCAAAATGAGAAAACTAAAGGAATATAGTTTTCTGGGTCAAAGTCCGACGTCCATTTGTTTAGATATAAGCCTCTGGGATCGAAGAAGTAAGGTCCATTCCTAAAAATGAGATCTTTATCTGAGAAAATGAAGAGGCAATCATCCCATCGTCTCTCACAATTTCCTTAACATTATTCTTCCACATCCATGCTATAGCTTTCCTATGAAAGAACTTAGTGTTCCCTTCCCTTACCTTGAGCCATATGCTCCGTGATTTTAGATGCCAATTTTCTTCCTCCACTCTAAGGGAATTATGATACTATTGGAAGGCATGTTTCTTTTCTTGAAGTATTTCCACTGTGATGGTCCCCTATTCCACCTTCTCTTGGAAGATCTCAACTTTTTAAAGAAGGGAGGAAATTTGCAATGTAGGAGATTTATAAAAAGATTTGAACCATTCCTTGAGAGCTTGCTTAGTCTTCTTTAATTATGTTCCAAATTGTGAACATGGGAGCCTTTGAACCAACAACTTCATGAGTTGGAGATTAATTCGAAGAAGGAGGGTTCTTGGGACCATAAGGGGTTGAATCTAAAGGGAATCGGGCCAAGGTCCTCGATTTCATACATGATCAGGGAGATTGGTTGATGGTCAAAACCTCCCCATGGAAGAATGACCAAAAATAAAGATAGATTACCATCAAGAAAATAATTGCTTACCAGGAATCTATCTAGACAAGTTGAAATATAGCCTGGGCCTACACGTTGATTTGACCAAGTATACCTATATTTCTTCAATTTTATATCAGAAATATCCATGATGGAGATAAGATCCTCCATTTGTTCTCTCAAGGGGTCTATAACTAGAATGTCACCCCTCTTTTCCTTGGGAGAAGAGTTGTGTTGAAGTCCCCAATAATGATGCAGTTGGGATTAACGATCAAGTTTTGAAGGGAAAGAAGAGAATCCCAATAAATTTCTTTTTCATGTGAGTTGTTTGGCATGTAAACATTGACAACAAATAATACATCCCCTATCACCACATGAGGCAGATTAACAAGTAGCCAATGATGAGAGGATTGGCATCTTTCTAAGTGGAAAAAATGAGGATTATAGATTGTGTAGAGAACCCCAGAAGCACCTCTTGAGATAAATTTTGTTCCTTGATTGGATTTCCAAAATTTCAAGCTGAGATGAAGGAAATATTCCTTAAGCTTGGTTTCCTGGAGAAGTAGAACCTCTAGCCTCTCATGCCTTATTAAAGACTTAACTAATTGATATTTTGAGGGATTCTCGAGGCCCCTATAATTCTAGGAAAGAAATTTCATCATTTATGAAAGGATTTTTGGATCCCTCCCTTGGAGGGGTTGGAACTGCTATGTTTCCATGGGTCTCTTGCTTCTCTAATGAATACCTCATCAAGGGTTGGTTGCATACCTCTTTTATTTTTCCTTGTTGGCTTCCATTTCTTGTTTCTTCCTATTAGACTTTCAACCCACTTTATTTGCAGGTTCATTGATGGTGAAGTCCTTTTCTAATTCTTCTTCAGAGTCTAAGAAGGGACCTTCAACCACAAAGGTGACAGGGGGGGAGGATAAGGAGGGAGAAATATCAGGGGGGAGCAAGGGGTTCTTCATGGAGGAGATAACACATTTCAGGGAGGGGAAACATTCCGGAGGGTTTTCGGGAGGGACCTGTGTGTTATCTTATTCTGTGATAAGGGGGTCTTTAAGGGGAGGGGGTTCATCATTGACAAAAATGGGGTCATAACGATTCAAGATGAGATTGGGCAACTAGCGCCCTTATCTGGGACATTTTGGAGAGGGTTGGAGGAGGGTTTTCCTGTTTTGGTTGTGCTCATGCTTTAGGAATTTGTTTGCATTTTTTTTGTTGCTTCCATTGGTCATTGGATTCAAGAGACTCTATTTCAGGGGATGCTTTAGAGAAATTTTTGGCAAAGTGGCCATATTCATGGAAACTTTTTCACTTGAATGTGAACTATTCATAGTCTAATTGTTGTAAGTAGGTCTATTTGTCCAAGGTCAATTGGAAAATTTCCAAGAGTCCCTTTTTGAGGTTGACTTCCACGCAAATGCAGGTGCATGTCTGGATTCCATCCATGGGTTCTTCTCTATCAATGTATTTTCCAAGGGATTTTTTTATGGCTCTAACCATTTCATCATTCCAACAGTGCAAAGGGAGGTAGGGCAAGCGAACCCACACATGAACAATAGACATAATATTGTTCTTTAGGTTGAAGTCAGAGGTCCATTTGTTTAAGTGCATGCCTATTTATCCCATGAAGAATGGGCCACTTAGGAAGATCAATTCCATGTCTTCTTTTTCTTCAAAGAGAAATGCAAAAGAACCCTCCCACAGAATGCATGATAGAGATGAACTTTGATGAGGGTCTTCTAGTTTTTGTCAACCTAAAAGGCCATGGATTTGGATACACATGATTATGTAAAATAAAGAAAAATACATCTATCAATTCACAATAATTGATATACAATTGTCACTTTTCTCCATGTAAAAAGCAATCATTGGAACCTTATGGGAAATGATACTTTTAATGTACACAATAAAATATGTTCTCCCCATAAAAATGTAGTCTATTTCTACCTTAAGGAAAAATTAATCTTAACTAGAAGAGTAGATAAATAAAATCGGAAATCTTCACTAGAGTTGGACTAATTGAATCTTGATATGCCATCAACAATGTAGACATCATGAAAGCCACACCATCATCTTCTTATTCTTCTTCTTATTATGAAGGTATTTGTAATAACATGATGAAAGGGAAATTAACACATCTGTAATCAACAATAAGAATTAAATTCTTACACTTAAAGACAAAATTAATTATAATCTACCTCCACTGTCACATGTGACAAGACCTCCACCATATTTAAGCACATTCTTTTAAGGAAATATTTCAGTTCTTCATTGTTTGACTCATGCCCATAATCCTCCCACTTTATTTCATCAGAGATAACCATAATTAAAATTTCTATAATAACTTACAAATCATAAATTACAAATATGAATTTTCACTTAATTTGGAAAAAAAGAAGAGAAAATTAAGAACTCCATTTAACAAGATAAAAATTGCCTATGGTTGTAGTAGAGGATTGAATCTGTTGGAGATTCAAAGTATTTCCATCCATAATGATTCAATCCTGGTGAATTAACATAAAATATGTGATAAGTGATCATTGTTCACCTTTATTTTGTCATAAATTTCTGCAACTATTTATTTTCCCCGTTTTACTTTCCTTGCCCTTAATCCTGATTCCTACCATCATCATCATCGCCTATTTTGAGATTAAGATATGCCTAAATTCATATCTATAATAAGGTAAGTAGTTACAATATAATTAGAGACTTAATGAAAAATAACTAGAACATAAATTCAAAATAGAAATTAGAGTGTATGCAAATAATGCAATCCATAAGTCATAGACATATACATGATAATAAAAAAATCCAACATTGTTTCTTTCAAACTTAACTCTTCCATATGCAAAAAGATAGCCTTTTTTATTGTGCAAGTCTCAAAGAAACAATGGGAGAAAAGGGAAGATAGAAAATGGGGAAGAGAAGTGGAAAGAACTAGAGGAAGAGGGGGGAATCAAAGAAGAAGAGGAGGAGAAATAAAGAGTTAAAAAATAGGAGGAGGAGAGGAAGAAAACAAGAATGAAAAAGTAGGAGGAGACAAATTGTAGAAGGGAGTATTATTTAGAGAAAAAGATAAAGAGGAAGGAGGATTTCAGGGAAAAAAGAAGAGGAAGAAAGAGGGGAAGAATAAGAAGAGGATGGGAAGAAGAAGAGTAAGTTTGGGGAGAAGAGGAGGAGGTGGAAGGAGGGGAGGAGGAGGATGAGGATGAAGCAAGAGTTGAAAACCAAGAGGAGCATAAGAAGAAGAAGGAAGAGGAATACGATGGAAGGAGGAAGCCATATTGTACATGCACATAAGCCTCGACCCATCGATATAATATGGAGTAGTGTGATGTGAGTACTTAAGAGATATATCATGGAAGATGAATGAGTAATATTTGGGGGAAAATGAAAGAGGAAGGAGGATTTGGGGAAAATGAGAAAGAGAAAGGAAGAGAAGAAAAGGAGGAGAAAGGACGAGTGGGGAAACAAGAGGAGGAGAAGAATAAGAAGAGAAATAATAAGGGATAAGGAGGGGACAAAGTGGAAGAGGAAGAATAATTCTAGGGAAAAAAGGAAGAGGAAGAGAATTTGTGGAAAACAAAGAAGAGGAAACAGGAAAAGGAAGATAGAGAAGAAAAGGAAGAGATCAACCCAATTCCATAAGCTCTTAATTTTTTTTATTTGTTTTTTATTTGTTGTTGTTTTTTATTGATAAAACCCTACCAGGGGAAAATTTTCCCCTAAATTCACAAACCCTACCCCCAAAACCCATACCCTACCCCTAAAACCCATAGATATACAACTATTTTCCTGAAATCTCAAACCCTTCCCTCAAATAACATTCCCTCAATGAATCCCAAAAACAAAATAACAAACAAAAATAAAAGACTAAACACAATAATCTATAACAAAAAATGGAGGAAAAGAGTTGGGGAAAACTAAATAATGGCATATTCTTACCTTTGATACAATGGAGGACCCACTAAATATCTACTAGAGCCAAAAGATCTCCACTATCTTCAAAAAGCAAGTCTTCACAAGCTTTAGATAAGGAAAATCCAAAATGAAATGAAAAAAGTGGCCTAAAAGCCACTTAAAATCAAAATGCACAAACATAACGATGAAAAACTTAATCACAAGTCATTTTATTTCTTACATATTTGTGTGATGTACCAAATAGAAATATTCAAAGCATAAATTACAAACATTACTCAGATATATCACAGAAAGAACAATGAACAAACGACAATATGAGCAAAATATGATACCTTTATTAATATGGAAGCAATGTTCACTTTCCTCTTCGAGGGGGAAACCTCCAACAAACCAGAGCTCAGATTACAAATGATTTCCAAGACAACTTTTACAAATGCTTCTATATATTTATATAATACTTTATATCCCCTAAGAACATTTTAGAGAAGGAACTTTCTTGTAGGTGAAACCTTCTAGTAAGCCTTCTTACAATAATTGTGTTCACACTATTACATAGGCATTATTTACTAATGATGGCCTCCATACATAGAAATACACAATAATCTATCTACTTAGGGGGTTAAGGAGGTTAGGACCCTAACATTCCCCCCCCTTAAAAAGAGGCTTTGTCCTCAAGGATTGAGATGTGGAAAGTGTGGCAATATGACTGTTGGTTCCCATGTAGCATATTTGGGCAATGTATCCTTCAATTGTATTAAAACTTCATGGATCATATGTTGGTGGAGACGATGCTATCATTTTTTAAGGATGGCCTTTGCCTGAAACCAAATGGAACCTTCTTCATATAATTTAGGAAGCTTAGTTTGAACCAAGCAAATGGATCTGACCACTTTCTTTAAGTAGGAGAGATGAAAGACTAGATGGATCTTAGAGTGGTTGGGAAGTGAAAATTTGTAAGCCACCTACCTAATTATATGCTTGAGGATAGTACAGGGGCCATAAAACTTTGGAGCTAGCGTTTGGTGGTGATCTTCTTTGAGGGAATCTTTTTTATACAGTTGTACATGAAGGAATAAATGATCCCCTTCTTCAAAATAGCGTTAAGAAAGATGTTGATCATCCTGTTGCTTCATCTAATTCTGAGCCATGACTAGAATATATTTGAGAGTGTGCGGAATGTCAGCCATAGATGTAAGGGTTTTGTAGACCTCTTGTACCTTGGAGACACCTGGTAGGTAAGATAATACAAAGGAAGGATTTTGGCCATAGACTACCTCAAATGGGGTCATGCGAGTGGCACCATAATAAGTTTTATTATAGCACCATTCAACTAGGGAAAACCATTGAGCCCAATGAGACTGTCATTATGAAGTGAAGAACCTAAAATATGTTTCCAAACACTTGTTGACAACTTTTGTTTGACCATCAATTTAAGGGTGATAGAAATGATAAGATTCAATTGGGTGCCTAGTAGCCTAAACAATTCTTGCCAGAAGTTACTAGTGAAAGTGGGATCACAATCTAGAAAAAAGATTGGGGCATACCATTTAGTTTGAAGATATTATCCATGAAGACTTGAGAAATCATGGAAGCTTTAAAGGGGTATTGGAGAGCACAAAAATGAGCATATTTAGAAATTCGATCAACCACAACCATAACCGTTGATTTATTGCTAGATTTGGGCAGCCCCACAATGAAGTCCATGAAATGTTTGTCCATATAGTAGATTGAATAGTTAAAGGTTGTAATGTACCTGGGGTCTTCATAGTTTCTCCCTTGTGTCGTTGGAAAATATCGCATTTAGCCACAAGGGCGTTGATGCCCTTTTTCATGCCTTCCCAAAATCCATTCATATGCTTTATGAAATCCATAATCACTTGTTGTTGGGGATGCATGGAGTTTAGATATCAAAGTGGCTCTAAAATTAGACTTCTTGATCAAATACATATGCCCTTTATAGTGGATTTCATCATTATGCCAAGTGTAACCGAGAAATACATTAGAATCATGTTGAAATTGTTGAATCGGGCTAGAAATCTTGGGATCGGTGAACCATTTATTACAGATTTTATTCACTAGATTAGCTACAATGAATGAGAGTGAAAAGAGGAACCCTTAATCTTCATATTTTCTAGAAAGTGCATCAACGACCACATTCTCCTTACCCTTCTTGTAAATGATCTCATAATCATAGCCTAACATTTTACTAACCCATTTCTGTTGTTTTGGTTATGAAATACTTTGTTCCAAAAAGTATTTGAGACTACGATGATCAATTTTGATTTGGAAACGATGCCCAAGAAAGTAAGAACGTCATATATCCACAGCCTGCAAAATGGCCAACAATTCTTTTTCATAGGTGGACTTTCCCAAGTGTCTTTCACAAAGTTATTTACTAGTATAGGCCAAGGTTCTTTCTTCTTCCATGAGAACTACTCATATGCCTTTTTCTGAGGCATCACATTCTAAAACAAAAGTCTTAGTGAAGTCGGGCAGAGCAAGTATTGTGGTGGTACACATAGCATATTTCAATTCTTGGAAGGCTTGATCTGCAACTGCATTCCAATTGAAATCATTTTTCTTAAGTAAGGCAATGAGAGAAGCCATGATTTTTACATAGTTTTGGACAAACTTTCTACAGTATTCTATTAGACCAAGGAAACCTCATAAACTTTTAAGAGTTGTAGGATGGGGCCAATCCTTCATTGCTTCAATTTTATTTGGGTCCAATCATACACCATCCTTACTAACAATATGGCCCAAGTATTCAACTTTAGAAATGCCAAAGGCACATTTGGACTTCTTGAGAAATAGTTGATGTTGAGAAAGGAGATGTAAAACCCGGTCTACATGGGTAAGATGGGCCTGCCAAGTTTTGTTGTAGATGAGGATGTCATCAAAAAATACTAGGACAAAATGATGTAGACATGGTTTACATATATGATTCATGGGGCTCTAGAAGGTGGAGGGTGTATTACAAAGGCCAAAATGTATCACTAAGAACTCATAATGGCCTTCATGAGTGTGAAAAGAAATTTTGGGAACATCAACCTCTTTCATATGGATTTGGTGATAGCCTGATGAAAGGTCAAGTTTGGTAAAGAATTGGGCACCTTTAAGTTCATCCAAAATATCATCAATAACTAGAATGGGAAACTTGATGGTGATTCTGTTGAGAGCACAAAAATAAGGACACATGCACCAAGTGCATTCTTTTTTAGTACCATGACCACCAAGGATGAATAAGGACTTGTACTAGGGTGGATAACACTTGTAGCTAACAATTCTTGAGCAATATTTTCAATTTCATTTTTTTTAGCAAAGGGGTGGTGATAAGGGAAAACACTAGGTGGGAGGCTACTAGGTATGAGGGGAATGGAATGATGATGGGTACCATGAGAGGGTGAGCCCTTGGGGGGTTTCAAAAACTAATTTATGTTTAGTTAATAGAGACTACATATCGAGGCAACATGGTTGGGAAGGGCTCTCAAGGCTTGAATAGCATGAAACTGGGCGATAATTCCATAATGGCCTTTTTTGAGGAGTTTTTCCATACAATGTGAGATGACAACCTTTGGAGAACCTGCAGTGATTCCTTGGAGAGTGTAACGGTGCCTAGCCTATTGTAAGCTCATGTATAACTCCTGGAAATCCATGGTGATAGGACCCAATGTACGCAACCACTCAACACCTAGAACAATGTCACAACCACCCATTTCAATGGAAAACATGTGGGATTTCAAAGAATAATCTCCAATTTGAAGGGACACATTTTCACAACGACCCCCACACTTCATGGATACGTCATTAGCAATCATGATCTGAAAGTTGTTCACTAGATGGATATAGTAATGTGTCTCTTGGGAAACACAATGGTGAATAAAGTTATGGGTGTTGCGGCTACCAATTAATATAATGACTTTACGATGCTTGATATAGCTAATTAATGTAAGTGTTTGGGGAGTTGAAATACTAGTCAAAGTGTGGAGGGAGATTTTGGGTTCCACGACAGGTTGATCAGAAGGCGAAATGTCATCATATGGCTAAGGCATAGGTTCTTGAGGGAGAGCATCACCATGATCTTCTGAAATGTCTTCGAAAATGGCCATGAAAATTTTTTGCTCCTTACATTTGTACCCAAGAAAATATTTTTCATCACCATTGTAACAAAGGCCTTTAAGTTGACATTCGTCCATTTTAGTCCTAGTTAATTTTTGGATCGTGAGAGGAGAGGAAACATAAGGATTAGTTTGATGGGGTGGGGAATAAAGGCTGGTTTTTTTATTTGAGTAGTAAACATATGTTATTCTTCTCTAGCTCAGTGAGTGGCTTCGAGCCAAGTGGTAGGGCGAGCCATTAAGACATGAGCATGTATTTCTTCCTTTAGACTGCTAATAAAACATTCTCTGAAAAAAAGTATCTAACATGACTTCTATGCAGAAATCCAGTTGCTCAAAAGTAGAGATGTAATCTTCAATTGTACCTACCAATGTAAGCTTAGTTAAGAAACCCAAATGATGAGTATCAGTGTCAAATGCTCATAAATATCTTTGAGAAATTGATTCCAAGCAATATAACATCTGCAATAATTCTTACACCATTTCCACCATTTCTAGCGCTCGGGATCTAAATATAAGACACCAACACAAAGTTTCCTTAAGTCATCAGTGATGTCGTGCTATGAAAAATAGTGTTTCCATTTGAGTGACCCAGGAAGTGGGGCATGAGCCATCAAATTGATTCACATCCACTTTAGGAAGGTGTGGATTATGAACAAGGGTATTAGAGTGAAGCCCCATGGAGTGGAAGGATTCAAATCCTTCTTGGTGTAAGGGTTGTTCTGGGTAGTTGGTGTTTGCGGATTTTTTTAATAAATGTAGAGAGGTTGCCATGCATGTCATCGAGTGCACTGAGCTTGGTAGTAAGTATAGCAAGTTGGTCATTAAATGTAACAAAGTTTTTGTTGGTATCAGCGTGAGATTTCATGAGTTTGGTGTCCAAGGATTCACATATATGTTCTATGTTCAAAATGTGGCTACCAAGTTCTTGGTTTTAGGTGGCCATTTGGAGGGGGTGCACAAGAAAAAAGGGAACGGGAGGGCGGGTCTGGTGGGTCCACACAAAATTGTGTACTGGAGAATTGTAGGAATGTGATCAGTGCAACATTCTGGATTTGTTGAGATAGGTAGTTAATAATAGAGTGAGTGGGTCCACATTAAAAAGGATTATGGAAGAGGGGTACCGCTGCGATCAACATGACGCCAAGAGTCTATTGAGATAGGTCCCAAATAAGGGTGCTAGTGGGTCCACTCTATACTCTTCTTTTTTTTCACTTCTGTGGAGTTATACTCTGAATTGAGAATTACTACATTGACAAAATGCTCAAATTCTTAATATTGAAGACTATGTAGGAATTTTCCAAACTAGAAGCAGGAAACAGGGTTTCTAGTGATCAAAATTTCAACATAGCCCCTTGTTTAAGAATTTTCCTGGACTAACAACAAGGATTAGGGTTGAAAGGATCATAAGGACAAAGGATTCCCTGTTCTATAGATCTATGATATACTTGCAGGGTCCAACAATAGTACTCGACCCAATATCTTAGGGATCTAACTAAGAAGGTTCAATCGTACCCTTAGTTATACTACATGATTACCCATGTATGAGAGAGTAATCTTCCTGAGTGTTGTTATCGATGCCACTATAGCAGTTAGGCTATCGAGTAGTTGATCTAAGGATAGCTTTAGGATACCTATAAGACTCTTGATATACCTGAGGGTACATGGAAGTGAATTTTGTATACATGTGTCGTCTTATGTGGTACTAATTGAAGGGGTATCAATAGATGTTACGAGGGTTTCTAACTAAGTGAAACCTCTTGTATTTTGTGCATGGATGCTTCCCCTACCATAGGTTTACCCAAGTAATGACATATTTCTATGTTATTTATAGATGTTGGAACACATCTCTAGCATGAAAAAATTGTTCTAAAAATGGTGCCAAGAAAGAGCTTTGATACCACTTGTGATGTACCAAATAGAAATATTCAGAGCATAAATAACAAATATTACTCACAGAAAGAACAATGAATAAAGGACAATATGAAAAAAAATTATGATACCTTTATTGATATGGAAGCAATGTTCACTTGCCTCTTCGAGGGGGTAAACCTTTAACAGAGTCCAAGACACCTTTTACAAATACTTCTATATCTTAATATAATACTTTCTATCCCTAAGACATTTTAGAGAAGTAATTTTCTACTATGGCAAAACATTGTAGTAATCCTTCTTACAATAATTGTGTTCACACAACTATATATGTTTTTTTTACTATGTATAATTTACTATGTTTACCATGTATAGTGTACCTTGTAATTCATTAGGATTCTCGCCATCAATGGTCAATTCTTGTTGTACCGTATCAGAGAAATAAGTCGTGACTGAACATTTTTTTTTTAAATAAAAATTATATTCTACATTTGGCTAATAAAATTGTAAATAATTATTTTTTCAACTACAATAAAACTTTGTATTTTTTACCACTTCAAAGTGATAAATTGTGGAGCAAAGAGAAATGCAGAGAGAAAGAATAGAATCGTATATTGAAAATGTATGAAAAAGTACAGAAACTCAGAAAACTAATTACAATGTAAGACGGCTGAGCTATATATGCTCAAGCAAGACAAAAATAGAAAGTACAACTGTCCAGTACAGCTGGCAGTGTACGGTCATACTGTTGAGGGTACAATATATTTAACACTCCCTCTAAGACTCAACAATTACAATCAGCAGCACTGACTATGCCTAAGTGCTGTCTCTGGAAGTCAAAAACTGACTTTCCTAGTGGCTTGGTGAAGATATCAGTAAGCTAATCTCGAGAACCACAAAATTGTAGTGCAATGTCACCATTATTAACTAGCTCGCGTATGAAATGAAATCGAGTGTCAATGTGTTTACTTTTCTTGTGGAACACATGGTTTTTGGATAATGCAATTGTTGATGTGTTGTCACAGAAGATAGGAGTTGGATCCTTCTCTGTTTGTGACATGTCTTTCAATAATCTTCTCAGCCACACAGCTTGACATGAAGCTGAGGTAGCAGCTACATACTCTGCCTCTGCAGAAGATATTGATACAATCGGTTGCTTCTTCGATGCCCATGAAATCAGGTTCGTGCCCAGTAGAAAAACATATCCTGATGTGCTCTTCCTGTCATCTAGGCTGCCTGCAAAGTCACTATCTGTGTAACCATAGAGTTGATTACAATCAGATGTAGTGTACCATAAACCAAAATGTAGTGTTCCTGCTAC
>ML808711.1:78105-98936 GCA_009831015.1 Picea engelmannii | reverse complement strand
TAGATTTTGCCTCTCTTCACCACTGAAAGTAGAGATTTTCGGTGGTTAAACAGGCCCAGATTTGTATCTCTTAACCACCGAAACCTGTTACATGGCAGCAAGGTCATATTTTTGCCTAGATTTGACTTTTTCTCAACCAAATATTTCGAGGTTGGTTTCTAAATATGCATAATAATGAAATACATCATATTTAAGGTTTTATCTTGATGTATTTAATGTTTAAGAAGGAGGAACAATGAAAATGGTGACCTAGTTCATGAGCAAAAAACTGTCTTTTTTTCCAAAGGTGGCAAATTCAAATTTCTTATGAAGATTCATCAGCCTTGGAAGGTTATCTACATCTGTCAAAGAGTTTGGAGGATATGAAGGCTATCAAGATAGATTTTGACTCCTTAGAGAGGATCTTTTCCTATTTTTTTTTTTGACTTTCCATTTTTAGTATTCTAGATCCATTTTTATAGGATCTCATCCTACACTTGTTGTATCTATTTTGATTTGACTATTTTTAGAAAATCTAATCCATCTTTCAAGGATCTAGATTTTGTCTTGTAAGGCTATAAAGACAAAGACATTTGGAGTACCAAAAGGTTAGATTTTGAGTTCTAGATTCTATTGTTTTTGTATGAAAGATATTTTCTTTAATATATCAAGCCTGCAAGCTTCTTTCATTTGTTATTGTCAGACCCTCCTTCATCTTTGTCTATGCATATGAGTGGAATTCATTCTTTTGTCTCTGTTTAATGGTCCTATGGTAATTGTCATCTTACTTTTGATTGTTAAGCAAGAATCATAAGCATCTTTGTCTAGTTTGTTGACCCATCATATATATGGTTTATGTATGTTTTGGTTAACCGATTGGTTTTCTTATCCATTTGTTATACAAATCTATCTGATAAATAGCTCTTGAAGGCCTTGTATTGCATGAATATAATTAGACTATCTTGAAGATACAATCCAAAGATTAAGATATTCATCTTGATCCAAACCCACACCTATTATTGAGAAAATAGTTTCCAAAAATATTAAGTTACCAAGCATCTCTGACTTACAGCCTAGGAAAGTCTCCTAGAGTGATAACATGTCCCGACTAGATCGGACAACCACGATCATTTTGTGAATTTTTCCATAAGAGATAAGCCCATGCGCTAAACCTCGTGCAACTCCATGACTCAATCTTACCTGATGACCGTCGATCTACTCCATCAATGGATCTTCACCGCTGAAAAGCAAAAGTGCCCACCTGCTTGATTTTTAACCCGAAAATAGAGACTTTATGCATGCTGCACTTGGGCGCTCATGGATGCAACCTTGGATAACTTCATTTGATGGGTCTCAAGCCCCATTTCATTTATTTTTACACCAAGGGCCTGAAATCAGAGAGAAACACCCCGCTTGCAAGAATTGGCGCTAACATTAGGCTTCATGGGGGATAGAGTCATCCCTGTGATTCTCTAAGAACTCCTTCTGCAATTCCAGTTGCCTTCTGTTGGGATATGGAGTCGAGCTCAAAACACCCTTCTTAAAAATACATTCTGATAAGTGAAAATAAAAGATAAACACACATGATCCAAGGAGCTTATTTATGTATGGTCCTAAACTAATAAATTTGTTTACATGGGGTTAGGTGAAAGAAAACTTCCACCATAACCAATCAAGTAACTTCCTGAATAGAAGCTCCTTCCTTCTGTCGATGATCACAAACAGATGGTGTAATCATGAAAACATAATGGTTACGCTCTTCAACTCCCCCTTACAAGATGAAGTCGAGATGAAATAAGGCCGCTCCAACTTGTGAAGGAAATACAACTCCATGTATTCCTTCACATGCTCATAGGACCAGTGGAAAACTCCAGAAAATGGGCGACAGACAACCTCCTTTGCTACACAGTTGTTCATGTGTGGCTAAATATCTCTGGTAAGCACAGGTGGGTGGACAACTGAAATAGGTTGACTAATATTAGGTAGTGGCTACTCACTGATTGGCTCTATGCATTCTGTTAACTGCATCTTCATCTCATCCTCCTCTTCTCCATGGCTCTCCCAAGGATCATATTCATAATCATCATAAATAGGGACCATGGGAAAGCTCTTCTTGTTGTCATGTCGGTTAGTGTCTTCATAGTGATCAAATGTAGGATAAGATTGCTACTCATCATCACTAGAATATTCATTAAAAAAGGGTTGCCCTTCATTTCTATGATCAACCTCCAGAATAGTGATCCCATCGAGAATATAACTGTCAAAAATATCCATTTCAGGGACAACAGTAACTGCTTCTTCTAGTTGTTCATACATAAGATTTTTCTCTTTAATTCTAGGTAAAAATATATCATGGGAAACCTCTTGAAGGGAAAGAGAAGAATCCTCTTCCACAACCATCTCTTCTTTAAAAAATGGAAGGTCTTCGTCATCATAAGAAGGGTTGCTAGGAACAACTACTTCAACCCTATATTTAGGAGAGCCATCTACTATAGACAACATCTGCTCTATAAACTCAGAATTTTCACAAGAGGCATGTTGATCTTTATGAACATCTAAAAGAACAGATGTATCTGAAATGATGTCAGATGCTTCTATGCTAGGGCTAACATAATTAATATCATCCAATGCCTCTAGATTGTCATAGAAAATGCTTTCCTCCACAGTAAAAGATTCATCACAAACATGGTCTTCAGGGCCAGCAGAGGATTTATGAAACAAAGAAAACTCATCACAGTAGTTTTCATACAAACACTCAGCTGGGAAGTAATATTTACAAAATGAATTGAAAGTTGTATAAAAACCTGTCAAATAATGGATGCTTATAGTGGGAAGAGATCGACACCAATCAAGAGCAACTCCCTTCAATGAATACCTAAAAGATTAATCTGGACATCTTCATGCATGATATTAAGTCAATGAATAACCTCATTAAAGTCTAGTAAATGCTCAACTGGTACCTCTGAAATTTTTTCTTGAAATTCAGGGAGGATATCTTCCCATTCATCTCTATCAGGTAGTGGATTAGGAAAAACAACTATCTGGGAAAAGTCACAGAAAGCCAACCTTTGAGATAAGATATTTTCCATATCAAATCAGTGGAGTCATCAATCGATCCTCATATCATGGAGTCGTCAAGTGAAAGACGCACAACTTTGAATGTGTCTAGTCTTTGTTCACCATCAAAGGCCAGATCCTAACATTGTGTCCTCCTAGGAAAATTCTCAAGCTGAGAAAGAAACTATTGAAACCTTCTTGAAAAATCTCCTCTAGGTCA
Source organism: Picea engelmannii (assembly GCA_009831015.1). NCBI lineage: Eukaryota > Viridiplantae > Streptophyta > Pinopsida > Pinales > Pinaceae > Picea > Picea engelmannii. The sequence goes on along the minus strand of ML808711.1, from coordinate 95,680 downwards.
TCTTTCAGGTGTGCTAAAAGTATCCATAGCCGAAACAATGAAGTGGAAAAAGTGGAGTCGTCGGGTGCACAGTAGCAATATTCAAGGGCTCTAATGCCTGATGCACCTTCAGAATCAAAGACTCAATGTCGTGCATCGTATCAATCTCGTAGGGATCTGATGCCTGATGCACCTTCAAGATCAGAGGCTCGATGTCATTTGATCCCAAGGAAAATTTTCAACTTCGTCCTTGACAACGGCGTCAGAAGTGACTCTTGGATTACAGAAGGAGTAAGCCTGAAGCCCGTCAGTTTATGTCACTATTTGTTGATAAAGGGAAATGAATGGAAGTAAACTCAGAACAATATCATTCTAACTCAGAAACTAGGCCAGGCATGCACAAGCAGATGAGGTCTTGGTTTAACTTTAGACAATAAGTTGTAATAAGGGTGAGTAGGAGGAAGACTTCTATGAGGAAATGAGAAGGCCTACTGTAGGCATCAAGCTTCTAATAGTTTTTAGAAGAATACTTGAACACAAGAACATCTTATATTCAAAAGCAGGAACACTAAAAGAACTTAACATCGTTATAATAAATCCTTTTATCATAACACAGTCATGACGATTCATGTGAATCAATCAATCATGAACCCTTTTAGTATGAGATCGAGACCAGATGAAAAAGAGAACTTCCTTACATTGAAAAAGAAAATTTCATATGTAGATACATAGCTAGGAAAACCAATGCTTCATTAAAACATTATAGTCGGGAACTCTTCTCTACCATCCATCCCTACAAAAATACAAAAACTGAGTATATAAACTTAGAGCAATTTGCCACCTTGGCAGCAGGAGGGTAGATGAGACATTAAAATCCAACTTAGTGTGTGCAGGCTCCTCTGGTTAGACGAGGACCTCATATCGGCATGGCTTCTTTAGGAAAACCTGCACACAGGACGATCTTAGGCAAACTTCCTTCCAGAACCTCCATGCCTTACATTTAAGGAGTGAGGCAAGGTTTCAACCACCTCCTCCTACCTTTATTTACCTCTAGCAGGGATCAAGATCAATGCGCAAAGTTGAATTGGCACCTAGAGAACATAGTGATGCCTCCTGCAGCTAAACCCAGTGCTTTGGCCCTTTTCACAACTCTTTCTATCTCCCCAAGTGACCACGAGCCATGACCCTGTGCCTATCTTCAAAGGCGCTTTTCACATTTTGTGTTTCGGTGATTTCAGATGCAATGGATTAGAGACCCCATGTTTTTTGAAGTCCCGAAATGCTGAAACGACTAATCATTTCCCATTTCAGAGTTTCCCAATGCAGTGGAAGAGTGACCCCCTATCTTTCAAAGTCCCGGTAGCTGAAATTCCAAAACGGCTAATCATTTCACATTTTGGAGTTTCCCAATGCAATGGATGAGAGACCCCATGTCTTTTGAAGTCCTGGTAGTCAAAATGATGAAACAACTAATCATTTCACATTTCAAAGTTTTCTGATGCATTGGAAGAGCGACCCCATGTATTTTGAAGTCCCGGTAGCTGAAATGCCGAAACAACTAATGATTTCGCATTTCAGAGTTTCCCGATATAGTGGAAGAGCGACCCCCTGTCTTTTGAAGTTCCGATAGCCGAAATCTTGACTGAGCCTGATCAGGTGCCATGTGTCCCGACTGGATCAGACGACCACAATCATTTCATGACCTTAGCCATAAGATATGAGCCCATGCGCTAAACCTCGTGCAACTCCATGACTCAAGCTTACCTGATGACCTTCAATCTGCTCCATCGATGGATCTTCGCTGCTAAAAATAAAAAATGCCCACTTGCTTGATTTTTAACTTGAAAATAGAGACTTTATGCATGTTGTTCTTGGGCGCTCATGAATGCGACCTTGGATAACTTCATTTGATGGGTCTCAAGCCCCATTTCATTTATGTTTACACCAAGGGCTTGAAATTGGAGAGAAACACTCTGCTTGCAAGAATTGGCACTAACAGTTGGCAGTTATGGCACACTACTGGACCTCTTCCGCATCCAAATCCTCCTCTTCCTCATCCTCCTCCTTTGTACCCAATGCGATCTCCACGCGGTGTATTGTATTGTGGTACCTGATTATACTGTGCATGGTTATAGTGTGACTGTGCATTGTTATACTACTACGTAACAGTATTATACTGCAGTGGTGCCTGATTAAATTGAGGTGCATCTTTCCCTATCATCATTTCGGCTTGCACCCTATATCTATCTGGCGTCCTTTCCCTCATCAGATCCATGGTTCTGTAGTATTTGTCATCGTGCCCTACTGACTTGCAATAAATGCATTATGCATTCTTTGGTACTTCCTGGTATTTCTGCATCATAGGACAATGATATGGATCATTGTCGTTCATCTCGCAAATTCCACACCAGGGTCCTCCTGTTGGCAATGGATTTGGCATCCCTATTTACATATACTTCACAAATGTTGGACATTCATTCTTATGGTTCCCTTTTGTTCGACATGTGCTACACCAAAGAACTTCTCTCTTTTCCTTGCCCTTATTTTGATTGAGTTGAAAGGTAAGATTGTTCAGATCCTCCTTCAACTCCTCTATAGCTGGATCTCTCTTGTGGTACTAATTATCCTCCATTTGCAAGGCTTCCTGTAGAGACTCTTCTTGAGATTGGAATTTCTATTTTCTAAGTGGATATTTCAGGTGTGGTAATAGAGAATTCACAAACAAATGCATATGTTGCATGTCATTCATGGCATACCTCAATTTCCCTTTCAAATGTTTAAATTGATGGTTAATTTATCAGACAGATTCTCCTGGTTTTTGTTGGATTTCTATCATCTTGTTCATGTATTGATTCTATGAGATTGGCTTCTCGAACTCATTAATCAGTAATTTCTTGACGTCTTTCAGTGTCCTTGTCATCCCTAGTGCATTTTTTATGTCAAGACTCATGTACCAGTCTAGTGCGCAGTCTCTTAGCATGATGGATAGTTGTCAAATTTTGGTGTCTTCATCAGTGATTTTTTTTGCTTCCCATATCTTTGCACAAATAAACAAGTGTTTCTCATGGTCTTCTATTTCCTCTCCTTTAAATTCTAGTAACTGAATGGTGGATCATGTCCTTCCATCCTGAATGTTGGACTACTACCTCCACTTGGTGTATATAATTGACTATTGCTTCCTGAACTAGCTTCCCCAATTGTTGTTCCTTGTGTAGATGTACTTCCTGCCATCTTCCTTCACCCGAAATTCAGTTGTCTAAATGGTGTTGTTCTTGGTGTGTTAGTCTCACATGGGTTTATGGATTCCACACTAACATTAATATGGATAGTATTGATGCCTTAGATTCCCTCTCTTGGAACTCTCATCTTCCTTTCATATGTTGTGCACAAGATTTCCTCAATATACTCCAGAGCCCGCAAATCCTCTACCTCCTCTTCATCACTTTCCAAGCCTTCCCTCACGACTACGACTCTCTTCTTGGTGTTCACCTTGTATTGGTAGGGTACTCCATTGTGTGTCCTTCCAGTTGTCTCCATGATCCACTTGATATGATCGTCATCCATCATGATTGGGTCCAAGGCCTCCTCCTTCTTTCTTTTATCCACTTCTCTTTCCATTTCTCAATTTCCTGTCACTTCTTCCCCCCTTCCCCCATGCACCCAGGGAGGTTTAACTGTCTGAATCCATTGTCATTAAACCTTTGTTATAGAGAAATATATTAATAGAGGTATACAAGGATATAATATACCTTCCTCGAGGGCCAAGTAGAAACTCTTTCTCTTCTATGTTGTATGACTTCACGGTATCTACTGAAAATTATGTTATAAAGCCTACTACAATACTATCGAGCAAAAAATCTATTGCGTGGGTGAATTTTTTATTCACCTATTGTAATTGCGCCAAGCATGATTTTAAGGATGGAAATTTATATTAAAATGTAGAAATCTGGGCTAATAGTACTAGTCCTTAATATGCAAAATGTAAAATGTTTGGCAATAGTTTTGTAAAAATATTCAAATTTCTAAGGATTTTATATAGTTTCTATAAAATTTCGACGATTTGTAAAGTAAAAAATATTATTCTATGGAATTTGGGCAAGTCATTTTTATAAAAAATGGAAATTGGCGAACATGTTTTTGGGAAAATCCATGAAAGATTAGCACATTTTCAAAATTTAGCCCCTAAAATCATCTGTGAACTGCACGATCTAAAATGAGTTCTTTTGATTAATTAGGTTGGTTGTATTTGATGTTAGCTCTTGAATAAAGTCCGGTAGCACAAAGGTTTGGGTAATGGACCCAAGTTTGTTTGATGTATAATGGTATGGGGTTTGATATATTTGCAGGTAAGACTATTCTAGATGGATAGTACATGTTATTCCATTTCCGGTGGTATGTGGAACATCACATAAATCCTCAGGGTTTGAGATTTATGGCCTTATGAAGTTGAAGGGCCCAAATATGATTGGCTTGAAACCCCAAAATGTCAAAGAAGTCAAAGTGCTTGCAAAGAAGAAATTATTTAAATAATAAAGTGAAGTGACAAAGTCAAAGAGGATTATTTAAATAATAAAGTGAAGTGACAAAGTCAAAGAGGATTATTTAAATAATAAATTGAAGTGACAAAATCAAGGGGGATTATTTAAATAATAAAGTGAAGTGACAAAGTCAAGGAGGATTATTTAAATAATAAAGTAAATATAGAAATTTCTAATTATGGAAAGTGGTTATAAGAAGGTTAAACCTAAATTGAGGAAAATGGTTTAAGTGGTCAAGTGGCTATTGGATAGATGGAAAAGTGGAAAATTGGGCAAATTTGGACATAGGTGACTATGTGGACAAAGTGGCTATGTGGACAAAGTGGCTTTGTTGACAAAGTGGCCGAGAAGATGCTTCTAAGGAAGCTACTTGGAGAGTATAAATAAGAGAAAAGGCTCTCTCATTTTAATCACACTTGAGCATATTGAATATATACAGGTGAATAAGGTAACCAAAGGATATATAAGCCAAATTTCAGAGGGAAGGTGTTGGCACAGGGGTAGACCTAGGTTTCAATGCTACAATAACGCACCAACAAAACCCTAACTACCATCCCTTTCAGCAACACCTACGAAGCAAATGAAGCCTCACCTGAGGTAGAGGAAGGGGTGGTTTTAGGACTCAGATGTATGCAACCTTATCTGGGACAAAAATATGTGATTATAACACTTAACAGAGAACTTAGTAGATATATTTATTAATATTCATTTCTTAGTTACAGCGAAGTTAAACCCTAATCACAGTACAATGCAGTGTTCAACCAGATCTGGCATCTAGCAACACTTAGCACGACGGAGCAGATTAGATCTAGCAGATTCAAGAACTGAGAACATTCATATAAGTCAGATATAACATCCATATACATCATTAGCACCAAGCATAAACAATCTATCTATCTATATCAAATCACTTAGAAAGTAAAGGCATAAACACATCAACACATTGCACAAAGCAGTGCAACACAACATATACGTGGTTCACCCCCACCTCGAGGCTACGTCCACCAACTCTTCTTCTTTATTATTTTCTTCAATAGGTTACATGCACAGAGCCTCAAAACCCTACTCCACATAGGACAGAAGATCTATGTAGATCGCTAGATCCTCCTTCCCTAAGTAGATATAAGCACACAGCCTTCCACAACCTCTTACAATTAATTACACTTAGCTCCGCAAGTGTCACACAGTATGCACAGAGCACTTACAATCCTTCAATCACATAGATCTAGAACTTAGCCATTCATAACTGCTCCTTTCTTACATTGCCTAGACATCTATTTATACTTTATAAAATAGGCCTAAACATGGGTAAACCCATGGGCTGACATCCCATACCCATTACATAATCCCAAATCCCAAAAAGAACCCAAAAAGGGGTTGATATCTTACGATCTCATATTCTTCTTGCACTCGTCCTTCAACAGGTTGTCGAAGTCCCAAAATAGGTCAAACTTGACCAAGGATCTCCCAAAACTTGGTCAAGGGACAACAAGCCCCCAATTCTCACCTGTGACTCGTCCCAAGTCAATCTAATCTGGGTAGTTTTGCTTCGAAAGCCTCGACCTTGGCTCGAGCTGCTTCGACTTGCTGCTTTGCTATGACCTCCTGTTCAATGAACTCTTGGATGACTGTGTCGTTGATAGGCCCCTCCAAGCATTGTTTAGCTATAGTGACAACCTACTCTAGTTCTTCTCCTCAGCCTTCGACCTTTGTGAAAAATTGGTAAGCCTTATATTGTACAGGTTGGAGCCTCTGAGTTACTTCCATAACTCTACTCTGGATAGTGTGGATCTTATGTTGGGCGGTGCGTTGCTCTTGGGAGTGCTTCATTCTTTCCACAACTGACAGGGGATTCAAATGTGCTTGTATCATTTTGGATTGATACTTCACCTCTTAGAGATGTGACTCTAGTGCCTTTAGTTATGGATTTTTAATGAGTTTCTCGTAGGTCTGGGCACTGTGATCAGTCAGTTTTCTTACATTCCATAGTAAGGTATTTTATTCTCTCAACTACGCTTCGAGCAGTTTCTTCTCTTTGATCCGTTACATACTGTGGGATCTCAGGCACTAGGCAGAGATCTAAGTATACTATGCGTTGTTGTAGCTGTTGGATAACTTCTGCAAGCTTCTGTACTTGTTGTGTGACTCAATCCTCTGCCTTTGTTTCTAAGACTGTCACAGAGAGAAGTGCTCTGCTAACCACTTCTTTCACTTCGAGTTGCTTTGTGAGCAACTGTTCTTTTCCTTGTTGTATCTTTTATTTTTCTTCATCAAACTTTGCTTGGAGAAAAATATTATCCTATTATGTAGCTCAACGCTACTCTACAATTACTACTTGTACTTGTGACAAAGACTCGGTGGATTTTTCTATTTCCTCTTGTTCTCATCGAAGGCAAGCTTCGACTGTATCAGCTAGTCAGTGGAGTTGGGTTGGCTCATCCCCCAACTTCGGTTCTCTCCATGACAAAGGCATAGTGGATACTGCATGGATGTATTGAAGATCTTGATTTACCCCTCAAAGTTCGACTTCAATACTATCATACATTTCTTCCTTCTTCTCTCCTTGTTTCTCTACTATCTCCAATGAAGCATCGTTCGGGGCTACTATGATGAAGCCGAAGTCATCGGAGGTGAGGATAGTTTGTATATTGTTCATAGTGTCTTTCAATTTATTTCGAGAATAAGATGTCAGGGGGGAAACCTTCCTCTTCTTCAAGGGGTCAGCCTCATCTTTGGGTGGTGTTACTTCACTTGGTATATGTTAAGCTTCTACTTTATCATCATCCCCTCGGTCAGGTGACATGGAAGCAGTCTTCCCTAAGGTGTTGCTTAACTTTTGGACCTCGTCAGTCTTCTTGGGTGAATTCTGTTCTTTATGAGTGTCCTCTAGGTTGTTAATATCAAATATCTCTGTGGGGTTGGCAGGGATAAGGACATCAGCAAACCATTCCTTGGTGATCTCCTCAAGGTCTTCTTCTATGAGTTTGTAATATGAATGGAGATTCTCTTTATGTTCATATTCTCACGATGTAATGTAGATAAAGTGTCGATCTACACTAAACTTCATTAGTGGTCGGAACCTCTGTAAGATGTTCAGGGTCATGTGAGGCTCAACTTCAATGGCTCGCTTTAGCTGGAGGTAGTATGTATGGAACACAACATTCGACTTCCACTATTTGTTCATGTCAGTTGAATACCACAAGGTAGTGAACTTTGTGGCAAGCAGTTCGAATGGATATATGTCAGGGAAGATCGCTCCTTCTGGCATCTCCCAGGAAACAAATGCAATGAGGAACAAGAGCTAGCTGAAATGAAATTCATAACCCTTATCCTGTGCTTCCCGACAATCTAGTTCCAACTGGTTAACTAGGTACTTTTCCCAGTTCATCTGTAGGCCTTCCACGCACTTCCCTGTGAGGTCAATGATAAAGCTGGTGACCTGCGTAGGTTGGTTCTTCCTTACTAAATTTACAACTATCAATTCTAGGCACACTGTGCCACTCTAGATGGAAGCTACCTTATAGCCTCTTGTTCCCTTCTCAACGTTGCCATATGTATCCTTGATATTCTGTGCTAGTGCATGATCTGCGGATTTTCCTAGATAAAATTCCTACTGGTTGGGTCCTTGCATACTCAGGCATGTGATCCTATGGATCAGCATTGGGTCAAATGTAATGCGACGGTCTAGCCATAAGTATCTACCATGGTAACACGATAGTAACATCTTGACATAGACGTTGACTTCTTGGAGTCTTCCGAAGTGTGGTATCTTCATAACATTTAGCAGGATGGACTACACGAGGTTCATCATCCACAACTGAGGGATGATCTTCGAGTTTTTTCCTTTTGTTCTAGTTAGGTACTTATATGGGGTGAGGATACCATAGATCTTGCGATATCCAAGGTTGAAGTTTTTTCATTTCAATGATGTGATCTTATCCTGCTCTGCTCGAACTACGCGTATCCCTATTATAACCATAATTGGCACTAGACATGTATACTTGGCATCAGGCTATCTTACTTTCCATTCTTTCTAAGCCACTACTAAAAAACTCTTCTAAAAACCATCCTTTTGAAGGAATGTGTGCCCTGCACCACTGTTTCACGCGTGTATACGTTAGCTGACCCACTACAACCCACGTATACTGACAAAAGAAAAAAAAATAGAAAGTTGCAGATGCAATATAGATTTCTGAGTAATTGCCTAAGTCGTTTGACCACCCATAGCTGGTCACTCAATCGGATAAATACCCTCTTCTACCCTGTAAATGAAGAGTTAGAGGTCCCATTTGAGAGGAGGAAGATAATAGCAAAGAAACTCTATCCTTTTTTGTATTCCCCTTGCCCCAATCTTTTGCAACCATTTTTATGAGGAGAAGCATATGTGGAAGCAGTTGGAGAATAGTTGAAGAGGACCACAAGACCAGATGCAAGGAGCATGGCCAATCTCACCATTGTAAGTTACTTTTGTGAGGTTAATAAAAAGAAGTAATTTTCCCATCCTGCCATATGAGGTGTTCAATATTCAATTTTGATTATATTTTATTGGAATCTCTAACCCATTAATTTCATATATAAGATGCATGTTTGGAGTTTTTTGTTTTTCTATTTATGAATGGAGGTTAGCTTTGGGAGGAGACTTGCAGTCAAGGAGAAACCGAACATAAAAGGATCGACATCAAATGTGGAAGTCAAGGTAGAGTAACTGGATCCTTTTACCCTTGTGTTTACATATGAATAATGGGGTCTATGATGGTATGCTGGTAAAAAGTAGGAGACTTTAGATGGTCAAATCTGCATGCATTACAGAACCCTTAATGCTAGTCCGTAGGGGGTTTTCCCACCCACAACAGAATTCTATTGTGGGTGGGAAATCCCTCTACAGACTAGCACTAAGGGTTCTATAATGCATGTAGAAATGACCATCTGAAGTCTCTTCCTGATTTATGAATGCAGGTTAGCTTTGGGAGGAGACTTGCAGTGAAGGAGCAACTAAATGAAAAAGGATTGACATCAAACGTGGAAGTCAAGGTAGAGTAACTGGATCCTTTTACCCTTATGTTTACATATGAATAATGGGGTCTATGATGGTAACAAGTAGGAGACTTTATATGGTCATTTTTGCATGCATTATAGAACCCTTAGATCTAGTCCATAGGGTTCTGTAATGCATGCAGAAATGACCATCTAAAGTCTCCTACTGATTTATGAATGCAGGTTATTTTTGGGAGGAGACTTGCAGTCAAGGAGAAACTGAACACAAAATAATTGACATCAAACGTGGAAGTCAAGGTAGAGTAACTAGATCCTTTTACCCTTGTGTTTACATATGAATAATGGGGTCTATGATGGGATGATGGTAAAAAGTAGGAGACTTTAGATGGTCATTTATGCATGCATTACAAAACCCTTAGTGCTAGTCCATAGGGGGTTTTACCACCCACAAGAAAATTCTATTGTGGGTGGGAAAACCCCCTACAGACTAGTAATAAGGGTTCTGTAATGCATGCATAAATGACCATCTAAAGTCTCCTACTTTTTACCATCATCCCATGATAGACCCCATTATTCATATGTAAAGACAAGGGTAAAAGGATCCAGTTACTTTACCTTGACTTCCACGTTTGATGTCGATCCTTTTGTGTTCAGTTTCTCCTTGACTTCAAGTCTCCTCCCAAAGCTAACTTGCATTCATAAATAGACAAACAAATAAATCCAAACATGCATCTTATATATGAACTTAATGGGTTAGAGATTCCAATAAAATATAATCAAAATTGAATATTTAACACCTCATATGGCGGGACGAGAAAAGTATTTATTTTTATTAACCTCACAAAAGTAACTTACAATGGTGAGATCGGCCACTGCTCCTCGAATATGGTCCTAGGATCCTCTTCAACTATGCTCTAACCACTTCCACATGCTTCTCCTCACAAAAATGGTTGAAAAATATTGGGGCAAGGGGAATACAAAAAGGGCAGAGTTTATTTTCTATTATCTTCCTCCTCTCAAATGGGATCCCTACCTCTTATTTTATAATCTAGAAGAGGGTAGTTATCTGGTTGAGTGTCCAGCTATGGGTAGTCAAACGGTTTAGACAATTACTCAGAAATTTGTATTCCATCTGCAACTTTCTATTTTTTGTGCTTTTGTTAGTATACACTAGCTGTAGTGGGTCAGCTAGAGTATACACACATGCAGCAGTGGTGCAGGACACATATGCCTTCAAAAGGATGGCTTTTAGAAGAGTTGTTCAGTAGTGGCTTGGAAAAAATGGCAAGTGAGACGACCTGATGCTAGGTATGCAAGTTTGGTGAAAATTATGGTTATAACATATGCCCCCTAATGTGTGAGGTCAGAAGAGCATCTGATGGCTGAAATACAATACCAATCGTCACCAACATATGAAGCGAGTGAGCCCAGGGACCAGAGTTCAGGAGGTGCCATATGCAAAATAACAATTTTCTCACTGAGGCAGGCATACCCATGCTCATAATGAAATAAAATCATGGCTGCCAATCAAATACACTGCAGATCCATGTCATATAACTATATAAAGTGCAATCACGAGAAATACACAATAGATCTACATATCAAAATAAAAAAGATATACATGTAGAGTATCCATCGTCAAGAAGTAAATGATGCCTGATGGCTAGAGATGAGGCCTTCAAATCTCGAGAAACAACTTCAAAATCTTCATAAATTGGGTAGGAGAGTAATATGAGTGTACGACTTCACTACCCAGAGGTCTTCGATGACTCGTCGGGGAACATAATAGAGGATCTCGATGATCAAGCTGAGGACTTCACTGATTTCGAACAAAGACTTGATTGGGCTTTTTGGATGGTCATGCATGAGGTCAAGAGACAAACTGCAGAAGGGCCGACTCAAGCTTGGTAAAACCTTCCCTTGGAAAACAACACGACAAATGATGAGACTCAGGAAACATGGTATTGACCTAAGTTCATGATGCAGGAGGCAACACAAACTCTCCATATGTTTGGAAGAATAACCAAACAGAGGATGACACAACACTATGTAGTGAGAAAATCTTCCTAAGGTCATATTAAGTCCCAGATCTTGACGAACAAATGGAAGGATGTGCTTTGTCCAAGGGTGACTCATTGTGCTTTCAAAAAAGAAAATATTTTTCCCTTCCTCTTTTTGGGGTATATTTGATTTTTTTGTCTTTTTCAATAATTTTTGGGAATATTGAAAAAGAATAAAAGAATGATACGTTACAAAGGAGGAACGAGTGTTGAAAACATACTAGTTCCAAGCACAAATAACACACTAACATTCAGAGCAAGAAAACATATGTAGGAAAAGGACACTCAAGAAAATCCCTCTATGGGTCAAGGTGTCAAGACATAGAGGAAAAAAGTGCTACAAGGCTTGCGTATAAGGTATGCTTCAAATGGTTCAGTTTAGGGAAACATGGAGCCGACATTAGGCCAAAGATGCAGGAATGCAAATGTGATTAACAAGACACAATGATAATGTCCTTCGATGTAATTTTAACAATCCCACAGAAGGTAAGCTCAGTGGTTTTTCATTTTTAGAGAGTCTGAAAAACCGTAAAAGGAGACTCCACTGAGGTACCATTTTTTAAGGTAGTCTAGTTGGTTCAAAAAAGGGGTAAACTAGCACCAAAAAGACGTCTATTCAAAACCATTTTAACTAGTGTGATAAAGATAAGATCACTCGTCATTTTTTTCATATTTAAGGAGTCTGAAAAAACCTTAACTATGGACTCCATATGAGATGTTCTTCTGGACCATTTTAACGAGTGTGAAGGAACAAGGTCACTCAATGATCCTTTCAATTTTAGGGAGTCTGAAAAGAGCTTAACTATGGATTCCGTGGGGTTTCCTTTTTCATAAATTTAGTCCCTTAGGCCCGAAAAAGGGGTAAACTTATACCTGAGAATACTCTTCTAGATAACCGAAGCTCCTAGAGCATACCTTTGTTCATATAGTTGACCATCTAGACCAAAAAAGGGGTAAACTACTGCCAGACAGACGTGCCTTCAAATTTTATTTTAGCGAGTGTGAAGGGAAACAAGATCGCTCAACAATCTTTTCATGTTTAGAGGGTCTGAAAAGGGCTTAACAGAAGACTCGTGGTGTTTTGGGAGTCCTGAGGGTGAGTTCAAGAGTGATAATGAATCATGAAAATGAGGCTCATACTCGTAATTAGGAAAAATGAATAAGGACTCCTGAGCCTATAGTCATTAGTGACAACATGGACACCAAAATGAAACCAGGATCTACCTAGGGAATCCATGAAAGGGGTAGGCTCTACCACTAAGTTATGACACCTCTAAAGCATCAATGAGGGTTTTGTTTCACAACTTGTTGGAGTTGATCCTATGGTAAAGATAAAACGACAACGAGATACAGAAAGTGGAGGTGGAATCCTAACTTAGATGCAACAAGTTGGAAAAATGAATTTTTACCAAAGGACCTTAAAAATGACCCAAAACTCTAAAAAATTCTCAATACCCGAAGCAAAACTTATCGTAACATTCCCTAAGAAACTCTTGAACCATATTACATGATTTTCAAGTTAGAAAAAATGACAAAGGGGTCCAAAAAATGCCAAAAAGGAGCGAAAAAGTCTATAAATAGAAGATGGCAGCTCATTATTACCATTGCTAATTGAGAAATTGACTAAAAATCCAAAAACACCCCTTTGTCAAAAGAGTTGATTCTGGGAGCTTCAGTGGATGAAATGAACCTCTTCTTGGGCAAAGTAAGTACATACTAGCCCCTCTTGCATTTCAATTTGTCGTTTGTGCATTTCTTTTTATTTTTGGGGGGGCACTGACCTTTGAAAAGGTTGGCCCTACGTATATGCAGGTTGTCCTATGACATCACGCATATGCTCACGTGCAAAGGAAAAACTGGATGTGTTCATACATGACTGTGTATATTATAGCTCATGTATACCCTTTATCAAGTGGAAAAAATTAAAATATGCAAGAGTTAATCCCTCCTGAACTTGTGAATTGCAGGATGTATGTTCACTGGAGAGAGAGAGAGAATGATGACATTGATAATTTGGTTAGAGAGGACCCTGATGCTACCATCACATTGGCGCAATGTGGTTTTCTAAATTTATTCCAGTGTCTGTTTATGAGGACACAAACCAGGTTACTAAATGAACTGGTAGATTACTGGCAGCCAGATGCAGAGGCATTCATGCTTGAGGGACAGTCGTTGACTCCAATGACTGAAGATATCTACTTTCTGACTGGCCTTTCAAGGAGAGGGGAATCAGTCAACTTCTACACTTTTCCCTCTGGGCCTCACACCATAGAGGAGTTTATTGGACTCCATTGTGAAGTTGACACTGACAAAGTGGGCACTCAGGTGCCGATAAGAAATATTTCAAACCTATCACTAAAAGTGATACTTTTGCTCATTGAGTGGATCACTGGATCTGCATATTTATATCATGCTTCTCGGGTGCACATGAATTGTGTGGTTCAGTGCTTAAATGCACAAATGTTTGACTGGAGTACCACCTTAATAGAATGCATGAAGAGGCAACTGACATAGTGTTGTATGCAGAGACACATAAATGTTTGGTTTGGGACTATTTTGTGTTCCTTTTTCTTTGAGAGGGTACCAAGTCTCAGCCCTAGAGAGACGATATGAGGGCATGAGCCCTCTCTCCCAACATTATGCATATGGGTGGCATTGTTTCCATGATAGGGTGGGGGGAGGACTATTGAGGCCTTCGACGAAAAGTTCTTTTCTTGGTGGGCACGACAAATTCTGGCCATAGAGGACTACCCCTATGTCGGGATCAATTTTTCCAGATATCTCGACATGCCTGTACCTCCCAGAGAGGAGAGAGGAGAGATGGGTAAGTTTGTTTTTTTGTTTTCAAAGTTATTTAATTTTTATGTTTTTTCATATATATCATGTTTTTTGTATACCTGAGTATCTGAAACGTATGTATCCATTATGTGTAGATGTGGGGTTGGTGCATCCAGTAGACTTTGCGAGGACTAGGCGACGTCCTCGACCAGAGTTGGGACCATCCGCAACCAGTGGACCAGTAGTAGCAGGGGGACCTCCAGCTGAAGAGGCTGAGAGAGTTTTGAGGTGGGTGGAGTGGAACCTCACCGCTCTTACTCATACGGTTCCTATGGCGGGGATCAAGGATCTCCCACCATCCATGCAGAATCACATTGTCGGGGTACTATGGACCCGGGTCCAACTTTTTCGGTGTTTGGCCAACGTCGTTGTTCACTATGGCAGGGCCAACAGGACCCGCCCTTAGTTAGGCTAGACTTCTTACATTCTGAGGGAACCTTTTGTATATTTTTGAGGGCATAAGCCCCGTGGCTCTTTATTGGACACATATTTTTTGAGGTGCTCATGCCCACCTATGTAATATGATACTTTGCGATATATATATATATATGTGTGTGTGTGTGTGTGTGTGTGTGTGTGTGTGTGTGTGTGTTTACATTTTTTTTTGTTTTATGGATTGCATTTATTTGAAAATGTATTTACATGTGCGCGTGTGTTCTTTTTCTTACATGTGTGCAATATGCCAATCTAATGTATGATTAGCTAGAGTATCTGTGATTTGATTCAATCTCCTAGGAACATGGATATATGTAATGTAATCAAGGATTCATTTTAAGAGATGTACCCTAAGGAATCGTTGGTGTAGAGTAGGATCATAAATGCGGTAAACTCCATTTAATTGAGACATAACCAACTGAGCATCTATGTAGACTCGGAGGTGAGATATACCACGCGATAAAGCATCACGAAGCAACTCTAAGACTACACTGTATTTGGAAACATTTTTTGTGGCGTCACCTAAACATATACCTCTTGAAGATAGAAACTGGCCTTGAGGTGTAAAAATCACCCAAGCTACGGAAGCAAGCCTCTGAGTGTGTCGGATAGCACCATCTGTGAACCCAATGAACACCTCTGATTCACTTGAAATCTGCCATAGTGAAAAAGATGACATAAAAAATGACATGTCCATAAAACAAAAAAGACAAAAATGAAAACAACAAAAGTACAAGAAATATACATATGTACAAGAAGTCATCCGAGCCGACCTACCTACGAGTAATACTTCTTGAGGTAGAGCCCATTTCTAGGCTTCACCAAAGTATTTCCCTCAAAGTCCACCAGAATATAAGCACCCTTCTTTAGAACCTCTTTTACAATGAAAGGTCTGAACCACATGGGTTTGAACTTGCCTACCCCTAGGGGGTCCTTATATTGGTCACAAACTAAGACAAGGTCACCTTCAGAGAAAATATAAGGATGAATGGACCAATCATACTGACACTTAAATTTTTGTTTGTGAGCCTCGTTAGCCAAGGCTAAATCATGACACTGCTCATTGAGTTGCTCGAGGTATAACAAATGCTCTTCAAGCGGTGAAGTGTCTGGCAATAACTGTACTACCAACTTTAGAGACGAGATCTGGCACTCTATGGGCAAGACTGCTTCCAGCCCATAAATGAGTTGAAAAGGTGAGAAATTAGTTGTAGTCTTAATAGATGTTTGGTAGGCCCATAATGCCGAGTATAACATCAAATGCCAATTTGACTTGGTCGGATTGATCGTTCGCTGTAGAATTGTTTGAAGAGATTTATTTACAATTTCCACCTGACCATTCGCTTGTGGGTAGTAGGGTGATGAATGTTCCTTCCTCAACCCAATCTTTTATGTTAGCTCAAACATCATTTTATTCTAAAAGTGACTACCATGGTCAGTGAAAATCTCTCTTGGGACACCAAATCTTGATATAATCTAGTTAAACAGAAAGAGAGACGCGGTCTCTTCATCATATTTGAATGTTGGCATAGCTTCGACCCACTTGGTGAAGTAGTATACTACTACAATGATATAATGGTTCCCCCTTGCTAAAGGGGGGTTTCATGTAGTGTAATCAATCCCCCACTTGGTGAAGGGACCAATGGTAATGATGGGAAACATGGGAATAGAGTGTGCCCTCATCTTCTGAGAGAAGATCTGACACTGGTGGCACTTCTTGACCGATTCAACACAATCTCTGATTAATTTTGGCCAAAAGTAACCGGCTTGTAGAATTTTTTGGGATGTGGCCAACCCAGACAAATGACTGCCAAAAGATCCAGTGTGGCAATCGTTAAGCATGATTTCTTCTTCTTCATGAGTGAGACATCGATGAAGGATGCAATCTACACCTCAATGATACAAAGTGTCCTCAAGTATGAGATAGTTCTTGGCCTGATGGCGTATACGACGATGCTCAGCATGAGAATAAGAGGTGGGGCACTTCAAAGCCTGGAGATAGAAAATTAAATATCCATACCAGGGGTCCAAAGACACGACCAAAAACATGTCTCCTTTAATAAGAGACTCTTCAGGCATAACATCACCTGACTCAACCAGAAGTTCCAAGATGAGTTCTGCAAAGACCAATGACTTTTTGGATTTCGCTGAAACAAAATCTAAGTCAAATTACTGGAGGACAAGTATCCATGTACTGATCTTTCCACCAATTACTCGTCGTGTCAACACGTATTGAAACGGATTCACAATAACAATGACGGTGGTCTTACGAAACAAGATATAATGACGGAACCGTTGGACATCATGAACTGCTGCCAACGCAAGTTTTTCAATGTGGTAATAATTGAGTTCCGGTCCAACCATGCCTCAACTCAGGTAATAAATCACATATTCTAAGAGAAAATGATCCTCCTGAACCAAGACCATATCGATGGTTGACTCTGTCGTAGCCAAGTACAATAATAAATCTTTATTATAATTGGGTGGCCAAAGTAGAGGGGCAATCGTGAGGGTGCATTTCAACACTTCGAAAGGGCGTTGAGAGGCTTCATCCCAATGAAAAGTGTTTGCACCCAATTCGTCACTAGGTGAGCAAATAAAGGGTGCTTACATGCCCAGTTGGGTCTTGCTGAGCATGACAGCTGTAGAGGAAAGGGTTAGGAAAAGAACAACAAAACTATAAGCAAGAATTAAATTAAAACAAACTAAAACTATGAGCATATGGATAAA
>ML808711.1:66370-77661 GCA_009831015.1 Picea engelmannii | reverse complement strand
TTGAGGTGTGAAAAGGGGCTCTTTAGGGCTTAATTAGGTCTTTGACCAGCCTACCATGCGGATTCAGCTCAGATTTGGGAGTCAAATCAGCTTGGGAGCTGATCCATAAGTGGTTGGGAGGCCGACCAATTCCATAAATGCGTTGTTTAGCAGGTGCGTGGGTTTTTGCGCCAACAGCCGCGCATCGTGTATGCATGCGCGCATTGTACATTCTTGTTCTGTGCATATGCGCGCACACCCAACTTTTGTAAAGCGCCCTTCAATTTTTGGGTTACTTTGTATAGTTTTTGACCCTTTTGCAATGCTGTGAAATTAATTCAGTGCCATGAATGACTTCATTCCTATTTGACGATGCTGAGTTCTTGTCACCATGTGCGGACGAAATTTCAGTGATAACAGATGCCCCCTGATGGATGAGGTTAGGAGCATACGTATAGCCGAAATCCATCAATGTTTCTTCTACCGAGAATGTGGTTGTAAGAGAGAGCAATAGTGAGACCGTTCAGAGAGATCCGTTGGAGAAGAAAGGAACTGGTAGAACTCGACCTTCCATAAGGTGTGTAACAATATACAACTGTGTATAAATGAGGTGGGCATGCCCCATGCTCGTGTTATGCAACTCTGACAAAAGATGAAGGAAGTGTTGGTGTAGATAACTGCAGTTCCCTCGGGGGCGGTAAGAACCAAGACCGAAGACAGTTCTACAAAGGAATATACTCTGAACAATAGGCAATGATCGCAGTAATCAGTTGTGACGATGATGTGGGCATTGATGGCCCAACCAGTTTCAGAGGTCTTCGACAAATGATAAAAAGAACTGCAATAGTCACAAAGTAAGACCCACCATAACATGAGAAAGTGTTGGCGTCGAATGTTATGGGGGCCAACGACAGCAGGGCGCAATGATGTTTCACCCTGTGTCATCCGAGATCTCTCATTAAATGGAGAATGAGAATCAAGATACTGTCGCCCTTATGGAAAAAGTGTGCTGCTGTCGATAAAAGGGGAACATGACTCCCATAAGAAAAGGGCTTCATAGAATCTACTGAGGTGAGGAAGTGGCAGAGGTATATAGATGAAGTCAAGAAGTGGGAAGACTCAACACTGCCCTTGGTTGGAGGATGTATGAGATAAAAAGTGGCCGCAACCGTGTAACAAGGTCAAGTGTCAGGGGGACGACAAGATCGGTGATAAGTTGTGCCAGAGGTGGGACAAGGTGAACAAATTCAGAGGGTAGAGGTAAGTGACCTGGGTAGTACTCCGAAGATATGGACGATGCCGACAAGGGTAGATGAGAAGAAATGCTCCAACCAAGGGTGACATGGGTTGCGTGTGGCCAAAAAAGGAAGCAAGTCGCCAATGGTGACGACAAAAGAAAATGTAATGATTGGAAATAAAAGCGTTTGTACAATAAATAATGAATAATTTAGGAAAAATGTACAAATACAGAAACGGGTGCCCCAATGTGAAATGAGTGCCCCAGGGAGGGAAAAAATTTCTTGGAAAATAGATGAAGGGTGGGGGCTCCATTGGTGAGTTTCTGTATGAGTTAGGTGAAATGAAGATAGGTTCGTAAAGGGGCAAACTGATTGTGGATGAAATGGAGGGTTCATGATCCTGCGGAGATGCAGGTAAAAAATAGAACCATAAAGAGATAATCTGGGAGTCCTGTGGGAAAGCTAGCAAAATGAAGAGAAGGAGTATGTGGTTGATTCATGACATGATGAAAGACTATCGGGAATCCCATCCCTAAAGGGTAATGAAGAACAACATGAGTGTCAAAAGTGCCAAAAGGTGCTATGTATGGGACAACTCATGTGGATGAGAATGCTACCGGGGTACAGTACCGAAGATGCAACAAATGGAGGTATGGGTACTGCAGAGCCGGGAAGGAGGGTCCTAAAGGCCAATATCAGTGGGTGTGACTGGAAATGTAAATGCAATACAATGGGAGAGACTACATGCCAGTGTTGAATATATATACCTGAAGGGATGATGTTGATGACCGATGAGCAAGTACCTGCGCACATAACAACCAAATACCCAAAGTGAACAATATCTGAAGAGAATCAAAGATATGAGCATGTATTTGACAAATGTGACAATGCGCGTGCGTACCTAACCATGATATGAAAAAAAAAGGCGCCCCAGGGGCTCAGGATGAAAAGTGACCCAGGGACAGCTATGATGTAGTTGGCAGGATGTTGATCCCGTGGCTGAAGACGGTTTGAAAAATGGACACCGTGGGCTCCCGGAATGGTGAGTGGAAGTTTGGAAAAAGGCCTATATATATCTGTAGGGCCCACATTGCCACCTCATTTGTACCTTCTACCACCGTGACTGGACGAGCAGATTGTAGAGGAGATTTGGAGTTTCAGGGAGCACGAGGTATCTGACCGGTGGTTTGCGAGTGTCAGGTTAGTGGTTTGGTCATCCTGCATAGAAATAGGTTTCCAATTTTTGGGCAGGGTAGGTACGGGGCGACGTATAGGGGGTTTGAGGGGATTTTTTATAGGATGTGGGCCCACATGCGTGGGCGATTCAGTGGAAGGCGCGCATACGTGTGCGCCTGTCCACTGAATATGAGTGCATGGGTGCGCGGGTAGGGTAATTTAAGGCGCACCTGAAAGGCGCGCCTGTGTTGTGAACAGGCACGCCTGTGGGGTTGACAGGAACGCACTAGAGCGCGCCTGTATGGTGGACAGACGTGCTCACGAGCACGCCTGTGATATTAACATGTGCGCATCAGTGCGCACCTGTGTAGTGGACAGGCGCGCATACGTGCGCACCTGTGTAGTGAGCAGGCGTGCATGTGTGCGCGCCTGTGGCTGATAAAACCACGCCTAAGAGGCAAGGTTGAAAGGTGAAAACTGAATCTATTTGAAGCATTTTATGGTTGCATATGTTGATATAGGACTCAGTGTTGTGTGCAGGTGGCTAGTAGTGACTATGGCTGTTCGGTGGCGTGAGCGAGAGTGGTCGTAGTTATGAGATGCGGTGGCCAATGCAGGGCCTGAGGTGCGAGCGACTTTAGCAGCCTGTGGGTTGCTAAAGTTCTTTGAGTGCCCGTTGATACGAGCTCAGGAGTACTTACTCCAGTTCCTGCTCCAGATGTGGAGTCCGGAGCTGCACTGCTTCCTCGTGTGAGGAGAGCAGATCCCCTTCATTGCGGTGGAGGATGTCTATTTTTTGACTGGGCTCCCCTTTCAGGGTACGCCCCTACCGGCAGAGCCTGTGCTGCCGAGGGACACAACCCTGGTGACGATCGTTGAGCGATTTTTCTCAGGCGAGAACTACATGTCTGGGACTGTAGTGAGTGTTAGTGGTATAGATTCCCTGGCGCATCATTGCATAGCGGTGATGATTGTTCATGTGTATGGGTCACTTGCGACCCAACAGATTAGTGGTAGCTAGCTGCTAGTGCTGGAGAGGGTGGTGGTGGGTCGTGAGTGGTTCGCATGGGGACTGATGCTACATGCGCGGATGATCGCGCAGTTGGATCGATGTCGGTCCACAGGTACAGGAGAGTTCGCGTTTGGTTCTATCCTGGTTGCCTGGTTCTTGGAGAGGGTGCCGATGTTGCGCCCGAGGGTTCTATTAGAGGCACCTGGGGAACGAGAGACACGATTGAGGTAGTGGTCTACCTTTTTGGTTCACCACGGTGGTGGCGAAGGTGGCCATTACTTTACAGTGCAGGCGGCACAGATATGGCGACAGATGCCGCAAGTGATACTTCGGTACCCCTATGCTGGGGTTGACTTTCGGGGGGACCCGGACATGGTGCTACCTCCTGGGGAGGTTTTTGACCATCGAGGTATGTTGAGTATTGTGTATGTTTTGATTTATGTTATCTTTTGATATACCAGTTCATATGTGATATAGACACTGATACGATCGTTTGTTTGTTGTTTTGTGCATGTGCATATGTGGCACCTCGCAGGCACGAGGTGGAGTTGCAGAGAGCGTCGGTTCAGCGAGAGACGGAGAGACTGTCGTGTGGAGAGAGGCGTCGACGGGATGAGGCTGCAGGGTGACCAGCAGAGCCCGAGAGGGCAGCGAGGAGGTGCCGGTTCGACGATCCTGGTGCAGGGCCGTCACATGCTCCTCCGGCGGTAGCCGAAGTAGATTTTGATGATATACGTCGTCGCCTGGAGACGGTGTTACAGGACGTGCCTGAGGGCATGTGGATACGCATCCAGGACGAGGGGTTCCTGGAGCAGTGTATAGGATTACCGCCACCATGGCGGGGAATAGTGCGACGAGCAACTGTGCTTGCCGCGATGACGAGTGGACACCTGCCGCCGGGGCAGGAGGTTCCTGCGGGTGTACCACCACCACCGCCTGGGGTAGGTGGGGGTGGGCCACCACCTCCTCCTGAGGGAGGAGTAGGTGGGGGTGCGATAGAGGCACCCTGATGTATGATGTATACTTTTTTATTGTATATAGGCTGGTGAGCCGAGTTTTGTACCGAGGGACTATGATAGCCTGCGGGCACATGTATTTTTTGTATGTAAACATTTGGATGGCCTGATAGGCCTTGATATATATATATGAGTATACATATTTTTTGAGATCCTGATGTCGTTTACATATGTTTTTTGTTGATGATGATGACGTCTATATGTTGTGACAGGATGTATGAGATGTGTTATGTATATGTTGTGACAGGATGTATGAGATGTGTTATGTATGTGTAGCTTGATGTGATATATGCTAATCTAACACCATGTTAGCTATTTCATCGATTGTTTGATTCAATTGTCTTGGAATATGTGTAAATGTAATGGAATCAAAATGTCGAGATAATAATCTAACCTACAGGTATTTGCGAAAGAGGCACGGATCGCGTACACGGTAAACATTGTTGAGCTGGAGAACGACTAGTTGAGAGTCGAGGAAGGCGCTAAGGTGACGAATATGATGACGCTGGGTGTTGGCCAAGAGGCCAATGACCGCAGTTTATTCGACTTGGTTGTTGGTTGCTGGTCCCAAACAGATGTCGCTTGAATGTAGCATTTCATGTGAGGGGGTATAGAGAGCCCAAGCCGTCGAAGCGAGATTTTGTGTCCAACGGCTGGCGCCGTCGGCGTAACCGATGTGGTAGGCTGGTGGAGGAAGCATCTGTCAATAGCACAAAGGATAGTTTAGACGAGAGGGGTGAGGGAAAAAAGATTAAAAACACTAGAAAAAAGAAATAACCTAAAGTAGTATGACTACTTTTAAGCATAAAATTTCTTGAGGTATAACCCATTGACGGGTTCCTTGAGTGAGAGGCCTTCGGGGGAGGCCAGGATGTATGCGCCTTTGGTGAGGAAATGTTGGATGATGTAAGGGCCATGCCAAAGTGATTCCAATTTTCCATGGCCCAAGGTATCATGAGCGATATCATAGGCCAGGACAAGGTCGCCTTCGCAGAATGATCGAAGGTTGACATGGTGATCGAAGGTAGCCTTGGATCATTTTTTAGCTGCCTCGTTATTCTGTAAGAAAGATCGACGATATTCATCCAGAGACTCCAAGTTCAGAAAGCACTGCTCCATTGGAGTAGTGTCAGGTAATAGCTCAATTGCGGTGCGGAGGGTGGGAATTTCGCACTCGATGGGAAGAGTTGCCTCGATCCCATGGACTAAATGAAATGGCGTGAAACCTATAGCGGTATTTACTGCCGTTCGATAAGCCCATAGCGTGGAAAATAACATATGATGCCAATTGGTTTTATGTTTATTAACCGTGCGCTGTAACATGGTCTTGAGGACTTTGTTCACTGCCTCGACCTGTCTGTTTGACTGAGGGTAATATGGTGAGGAAAACTCGTGAGAGAATCCTAACCGAGATGAGAGTTCGACGAAGATCTCATTCTCGAAGTGTTTCCCATGATCGGAAACAAGTTGGAATGGTACGCAAAAACAGGATATGACGTGGTTAAAGAAGAAGCGCGTTGCAGTGTCATCGGTGTTGTTGAAAGTGGGAATAGCTTTGGCCCATTTGGTGAAGTAATCAACGGCGACAACAATTTATTTGTGACCATTGCTGGAGGGGGGATTACAAGTCATAAAGTCGATGCCCCATTTACAAAAGGGGCCGACCATAATGACAGGGTGAAGAAGAGCGGGGGGAGCTCGGGCTTTGTTGGCATAGAGCTGACATTGCTCACAACGTTTCATGGCGTGAATGCAATCGTGAAACAGGGTAGGCAAAAAGTAACCGGCTCGGATAATCTTCTGAGCCGTGGAGATACCCGGAAGATGGCCCCCACATGCACCGATGTGGCAGTCATTTAAGACTCTGTCAGCCTCGTCAATAGTCAGGCAACGACGAAGAATGGTGTCGACGCCCTGCTGATATAGGATGTCTCCGATCAGGAGGTAGCGGGGGGCCTGATGGCGAATACGCTGACGATCATCTCATGATAGGT
This sequence comes from Picea engelmannii, assembly GCA_009831015.1. NCBI lineage: Eukaryota > Viridiplantae > Streptophyta > Pinopsida > Pinales > Pinaceae > Picea > Picea engelmannii. The sequence continues at coordinate 71,246 of ML808711.1, read as the reverse complement.
GATTACCAAAGTTTTGAGTTCATAGGTATACAATAAGGTCGCCATACCAAGGATCATCGGAAGCTATGTAAAAGAGATGCTCGTCAGGAAAGTCGGTGGTGACGGGGGCTCTGGTGATGTCAGAGGGGAGGGCCGTGACAAGTTTGGCAAGAACGAGGGCCTTCTTACTCTTAGGTGTTGAGAACTCAAGATCTTATTCCTAGAGGATAACGATCCATCGAGATAATTTTCCGTTAACTTGTCGACGGCTGAGAAAATATTGCATAGGTTTGGAATCTGCGACGACCTTCGTGGTGCGAAGCAGAATGTAATGGCGCAGTTTCTGGACTGCGAGGACAACTGCAAGAGCAAGTTTCTCTTTGTGCTTGTACTTCAAGGGTGGTCCCGAGAGGTTCTTACTAACGTAGTAAATGACATGTTCACGATTGTCATCTCCGAGCTGGACGAGGACACCGGCTACTGATACAGCTGATGCTGATATGTAGAGGATGTAGTCGCGATTGTAGTCAAGTGCACTAATCAAAGGTGCATTTGAAAGAGATGTTTTAAGATCGTCAAACGACTGTTGGGCATAGTCATCCCAGTGGAAGGGGATGTCGTGACGTAGTAGGTGAAGGAAACCATGTGCGCATATGGCGTAATCTGGGACAAAGTGTCGAAGGAAGTTAGCTTTTCCCTGAAGACTCTGAAGTTGCCGTAAATTCTGGGGAGGTGGAATTTCAGTGATAGATTTGACTTTGAGGGGGTCCACGGTAATACCGCTTTGGGAAACGATAAAACCGAGGAGTCGTTCGGTGGTGACACAAAACATGCACTTGAGAGGGTTTAAGCGGATGTTGTATTGGCGACACCGTTGAAAGATGATTCGTAAATCATCGAGATGCTGGGTGCGTTTCTTGGAGCGTGTCGTGAGGTTGTCCAAGTAGGCGAGGATGATTTTAGCCAGATCGTGGAGGATGTATGTCATGGCCTGCTGGAAGGTTGCGCCAGCATTTTTTAAGCCGAAGGGCATGACACGATATGCAAAGGTACCCCATGGGGTAATGAATGCGGTTTTATACTGATCGACTGGGTGGATTTGGATTTGGTTATAGCCCGAGAATCCGTCCATGAAGGAGAGAGCCTCATGGCCAGTGCAGTCGTCGATAATTTGATCGATGAATGGTGTTGGAAAGTTGTCTTTTGGACATGCGTTATTGAGATCGTGAAATTTTGTGCAAACGCGAATCGTGCCCTATTTTTTGTCGACGGGTACAGGGTTGGAAACCCATGAAGTGTAAGCGATGGGGTAGATAAACCCGGCCGTACGTAATTTGTCAATTTCGGCTTTGATAGCCGCGACCTTGGATGGGTGTAGCGGTCGTTGTTTCTGGTGAACTGGTGTGATGTCAGGCCAGGTGTCAATGCGATGTTCGAAAATGGATGGGTCGAGGCTAGGCATCTCCGTGTATGACCAAGCAAAAATATCCCGGTATTCTTGGAAGAGGGTTTTATATGCAGCGCTTTCCTGAGGAGTGCAAGCAGCTCCAATGATGATTTCTTCGACGACGCCATTTTTAATGGAAATGTCGATTTTGATGGTGGGGGAAATGTTGGCCATATTAACTTCTTCAAAAGTGTCAGGGGTAATAATGGGATTGTTGAACCAATCGATAGGCCCGAATGGGATAAAATATTTGGTTTCGACCACGTAAATGGGGTTTTGGTTAGGAGGTATGAGGGCTTCCTGTGGTAGGAAGAGTGCACGATGATGTAGTGTGTCCCAGGGAGAGTCTGGGCGTTGTAGCTCTTCCAAGATTTCCTCATCGCATTGGAAATGCCGGGAATATAAGGGGTCGTGAGGAGTGATCTCAGCGCTAGTGTGATTGCCCCCTGCTGGAGAAGCAAGGGGAGTGGTGCGAGCATATGGTGAGGGTTCACTCGACATGAACCATATATTGAATTATTGAGGAGTGCCCATGGTGGTTGGGTGGAGAGTGTCCACAGAGGAATGAATAGGAGAGTTGGGGGGGTTGCGGGGTAAATCCTCAGAGATGTCATTAAAGAACCATGGAGGCGTTGGAAGTGCCTCGGGCTCGGGAGAAATGACATGAAGACCTGCTACTGACAAGGGAAGGTCATTGGTCATCTCTGCGGGTTGACGAAGCAGGGCCAATTGATGTTGCCTGTACGCAAGGATCATCGGACACTGGTATGTAAAGTGAGTCAATGAATCGCAGAGAGAGCAAGGGCATCTCATACGTTCATTGACTGTAGTGGTGACATAGCGAATGTCAGTGATGTTTGATGAGGACGTAGCAGGGCATGGGTTGTTTTGGACATTCTGGCGTACAGCCGCTAATGTCTGCCGAAAGCGTGGCAGTGTTGGGCAATGATGGGTGTAATGGCCATATTCGAAACAGATAGCACACGCGAATTTAGTCCTCAACCCTTTACTACTGGAAGGTTGGGTAGTAGTAGGACTAGCAGTAGTGATGGGTGTTGTGGGAGTTTGATTGAGTGGAATCAAATTTTTTAATTCAGGTAGGGATGGGCAATTGTTGGTTTGGTGGCCCTCTTTCTCAGAGAGTGCACAAGGTGGTGGGATGGATGGAGGAAGTGGAGCAGTGAGCTCCTTCTTCTTCCTCATACCCCCAGCTGTAGCAGGGGGTGTTGTGAGTATGGGGGTAGTAGGGGTAAGGATAGGAATCATCATGGGAATTCCTTCCTGTGGGGGAAGGGATGGTCGAGGGACCATCTCTGGTAGGTGTAAATACCAAACTGGGATGGCTAACACCATATTAGGTAGTGTGAGCGTTGCGCCTACCTGAAAAGATTCAATACTTGGTGGGGGGTAAAAGAAGGGAATTTGGGTGAGGGGTTGGGGGAGTGTCTCCAAAATGGGACTATGCCCCTGAGGGGATGTGGATTCGTGGATGGTTGAGGTTGACGAGTGCGCAAGAGGCTCCGGCTGGAGTGGTTCTGCGACTATTGAGACATCAGGAATGACTGAAACCTCTTGCGGAGGAAGAGTATCCTCCGTGTGAGTTCCATTAGATGAGACGACGCATACTTGATTAGGGGGAAGGAGTGGTGGTGCTCCATGGTACATCCCTAACAAGGATGGATCTTTGAAAATCCCAGGACCCATCTCGACGAGTGGGTATGCGTCTTTGTTGGTGTGGATGAGAGGAAGAATGTTATCAAGATTGGCAGATGGATTAGGCTCATAATGTGAGACTTGGTCAATGGTCACAATCTTTCCATTGTGGGGGAACATGATTGTTTGAAAGACGGAAGATGCCACTGCCTTCATAGCATACATGTAGCTACGTCCGAACAAGATATTGTAATCGAGCGAAGCGTCGATAACTTCGATGTCAATGAGAATAGTTTTTCCCCGGAGTTCTACGGGGACATTTTGGAAAAGCCCTTCAGGAGATGATGGTCGTCCGTCATAATCTCGTAATGTGATGGCGGAGGGTATGAGTTCCAGGGAACCCAGTTTCTGCCATACTGTTTTGGACATGATGCATGTAGATGCACCTTCATCGATGATACACCGATGAACGGTGATGTTCTGTATCTTTACTGGTAGTTGAATAGCGACAAAGGCGGGAAGATGAGGTTCATTGTTGTCAAGGTTGAAGGTGATGAGCCAAGTATCGGCAGGGTCGATTTCCCCCAAGGCGGAAAGTAGTGACTTCCGTTGCGTGGGACAGGTCTGGAGAACTTCCAAGATAGACATGGCAGCCGGGGACTGTGCTAAGTCATCTACCAAACTATAATTATGAGCTGCCCTAGCCTATGGGTTGTGAACATTCCTGCACAAGGGGATATGAGGGATACGTAATGGTGGTTCAGCGGAAGGGTGAGGGATCACCAACGGGGGTCCCGTTGGTTTAGGGTTTGTCTCTGGAGAGATTGGAGTAGACTCAGGTGGCGTGTGATACTGACGATTGCGCATTTGTAGAAGGATCTCTTCCTCACCGGTGAGGAGGATCGTACGCTCTACTGGATTGTTCGGGTTATGGTATTGGCCCACCTGAGGTGGGGGATGTTGCGTGTCCTGTTGGGTGTTTATCACCCCTTGATGTGGGATAGGTTTTTGCAGCACGGTGGGAGGGGGTTGTTGCACATACTGTTGTGGTGCCTGTTGAGGGGCAGTTTGTGCAGGGGTATGGGGAAGACTACCCGAGTCTTTCAACCTTTTGAAATCAGCGATTTGGGGGCAATGGTGAGTGTAATGACCGAACTCGCCACAAAGAGCACAAGGTTGGATGGTTTTAACATTATTTCACCCTTGGTGTTTGTTGTTATTGCCTCCTTGGGGGTTTTGGTTCCCTTGGTTCTGGTTGCCCCCAGTGGGTTGGTGCTGTGGGGGTTGATTCCCGCCTTGGCCAGGGTTGTTGTTATTCCTGTTCTTGACTTTATTTTTGGTATTGTTTGATGGATGAGTTGTGTTGGTTGTATTCAATTGTTCAAAATTCTGGTACTGTTGAGCAGCAGAAGGTTGAACAAAATTTACCCCCGCATGTGGGTGTGGGGGAGCCATGGGTTGTGGGGGACCAGGAAATGGGAAGTATGGATTTTGTGGTGGTACTGATCCATAAGGTACATAGGAAGGATGCGTGCTTTCACTAGTACTATAATCTGATGTTGAGGGAGTACCACTATGTGTGGGAATAGGTGGATGTATGGGAGGTGCCGGTGGCGGTCCACTGATGGGTGGAGGTATAGCAACAGGATATGGCTGTTGATAGGGGGGTGGGGGGTAATAAGGAGTGCCCCCATATGCCGGTGGGTATTGAGGTGTTCCATACATCGGTGGTGGTTGGGGTTGTGGACCATGGTGTGTGGTGGCACCTATTAGTCCGTCTGCTGAATGAGACATCCC